>VXAC01004456.1:199532-239584 GCA_013399225.1 Rhipidura dahli | reverse complement strand
GGGGGGGGGGGGATGTATAAACATACATGTTGTGTTACTCTCGTTGTACAGTGATAAACTAGAAAGATTTATTTTGGAAATTTCGAGCCAAACAACACATCTATAAAATAAATCTCTTCGGTTTCAGATATTTTAAAAACTTTTGTGGTTTTTTTCCACAATACAAATCAGTTGCAAACCTAATTTAATTAGCTAGTTAAACAGAATTTAACTGTCTTCCTTATGATACTGAAGGGAGAAGTCAGTATTATTTGCTCTTCATGCCTTTTAGTCATTACATATTTAAATTATATAAAGAAGATAATGCCAAGATTTGAAGTATGTCTAATGTTATCATTTTTCATCATATCACTTGCTCTAACTAAGTGTCCCAATACCATGAGCTCAGATGTCTTGAGCAAGGCCCCCAAACAAGCCTTTTAAAATACTCTTAGAAAATTTCTTTTGCACCATATGGGTTTTTTTGACTGGAAGTTTAACTGCATATGAAAGCTTTTCTCCATAGTCCTGAGGATTCAAAATTTTTAAAGCAAGCTAAAAAGATTCTCTCAATCTACATGGATTTAGTATCTGGGATCCAAAATGAAGTTTTTTGGGATTAGCCATAAAATTTCAGTAATACTAAAAACATTAATAATTATTATTTCTAGTGACAGTTTTTGGAATGAAAGTTTTTCATACCAGTAGATGAGATAGAGATATCAAGCCTTACTGCATCAGCAATATGGCCTGTGTTCACCAATGTTAATACAGAACTGTACCTGTAAAAATATGCTATTGAAGAACACTCATCACCAGTCTCCTTGAATGGAGAGATCAGCTGCTAAGAGACTATATTGACTTACAATATAGACTTGTTTTGCTGTTAAAAAAATTGTCCTCATTTGTCTTCAATAAAAGTAAATTGCTGCTCTAAATATCAACAGCTTCTAACACAATCCATTTAAACAGGTGAATAACCTTGTGTCCTAGGCAAGATTCAGTGAAAAAAGTCCAGTTATACTCCATTACAACACCCATAAAGGTATAAAATTAAGGTTTCTGAAATTTTAATACTGAAAGTTTTGATGGACTGACCTCCCAGATAGTCAGTATTATCTCTAAATTCGAGTCTTTAAAAAGTGGGAAGCATGGGAGTGAGTACATAGGTTATAGGTGTTTTAAATTACTTCCAAATTTAAGTCAGTTGTTCAGTAAGATTGTGACCCATAAACTGCTTTTAAAACATTGTAAACTAAAATTACTTCTTAAATGTTTTATAGCATTAATATAGTTTTATGTCTTTGGAGATTAGTAGCTTTATAAATGTCTTGAAATAACCATGGCAACAGAGTAAATTTTCAGTGGACATCAGTTGCTCACTAATGGTTGTTGTAATTACAAAGAAACAAGATAGTAAAAACCTATAAATTACTTATCCTTTGACTTCAGTATATTAATTATTGCTGTGCAGACCTGAAGGACTCAGGAATTTCAAGCATTTTTTCCTTGCACATCAGGCTTCTCAGCAACTGCTTTGTAGTCTTTCCCTCTTTCTGGCACAAGGTAATACTTTAATGAATAACATAACATTTATTGTGAATTGTATTAGATGGTTTTGCATTCTAGAAACATCAGAGAACAAGACATGACAAGGTCATAAGGATGAAATAACATTATCTTGGATACTTTGGAAAATCTAAAACTGTGATTCAGACAGTGAAGTTTCTGCTTGATGCCTCTCCAAATTTTTGTGGCAATTGAAGCATGGCCTGAAGCTCTGTGTGTGTGTATGTGTGCATAGTTGTGTGACTTAGTCCATTTTTGATGTAGACTGCACAAAAAAAATCGAGCTACAAAATGGGTTATGGATATTTAACAGTTCCTCTTTGGAGCTTTGTCATCTCTAAATGTCAGAGTTTAAGCCCCAGCTGAAGTACTGGAAGGAAGGTTGATTTTCATCCCTGACAACTGATAGAAATCAGTGTTAGGAAATGCCCTGGTATACTTTTAACCTGTTTAATTATTTTACTGAACACACAGCTGATTGCACTCCAGAAAAAACAGGAAATAGTTCAATGTCAAACAGGATCTCGTTCAGCAAGATGAAGTATCCCCATGGGTGACTGAGAGTACATTGGTCATAATAAGTTGCATGTGATGCTTGGTTAGACAGAGAAGAAAATGGCATTTATGTTTCAGGTGTCTGTTAACTAAATGTTAATGGACTAATGTCTGTTACATAATGACAATCCCAATGAGACAGTGTTAAGGACACAGATGTGTCTTGCTTGAGAATTCTTAAATTATTTATGTGCTTTCAGAATATTCTTATAGCTAATTGCTTTTGGCTGTGGGTTTGTATGTTGGGTGTTGGATTTTTTTGGTAAATAAACTACACTTCATAAAAACCTTAAATATGAAATTGTTTAGTTCCCTCATTCTCTCTGCAATCTATTATTTCAGCTATCATTATGTGCCAGTCGTTTTGTTTGCCTGTTTTCTGATCATTTTTATTCTAGCAATATATTCTATCTGGAAAAATAATGAAGGCTGAGAAAAGAAATATCAGAATTCTAAGATGTCAGTAATGATATCTGAGAACTATGGTCATGGTCTAGACCTTCCAAGAGCCTGGAGACAGAGGAGCAAAATCACAAATAAAAGGTCTCTTAGAGTCGGCAGAACAATCCTTGTATTGGGGATGAAGCCTGTTAGCTAGCCCATTTACTCCCTTTCCCATTTTGATGACATTTTAACAATTACTCTAAGGACAGTTGTTATTTTTACTCGCCAGGATACTGCCTCACTCCCCAGGCAGCTATTACCTGAGGCAAAGAACTTTTATTTGCCTTTCACTGGCCTCAGGAATCTATTAATGAAGAATTGTTGCTTGAGAGACTGGACAAACTGTAAAAACATTTGTCCAAAAGCACCTAGAAATATAGATGGCTCTTCAGATGCTCACTTTTTCTGCAGACATCCCTTGCAGCTTAACTAGTTCCTGCACACCACAGTCTATATTGATTCCTATAGTAGTGTGTGGCTTTCTTTGATTGTCTTCCTTGTATGAGCCCCACTACCTTTTGGGCTCAGTTTTCACTAAGCTCCACGTGTCCTTTCTCTCATGTGGTTCAGTAGCTGGAGTATTCTTCTCTAGCGTAAAGGGAAGAAATCTTTCTTTCTGAGACTGTACAGTCACTTGTGAGTTACTAATATTCACTAAAGTTTCCTTATCTGAAACACTTTTTCTCAGTATCTTTAACTCCTGAAGTTCACAGAGGTATGTATGGATCTGCTTGGCATGTTTTCATCCTGGCATGAAGTAAATGCTCAGACTGGAGTCTGAAGAGGGACAGCTGTAACTCGTCTCTGCCTTCTCATATTCAGCAAGAATATGTGCAAGATGATGTGGAAAGTCGGGTATCATCTGAAAGAAGCTTGGTCAATTTTCAGCTTGATAGTCTCTTACCTGAAATGTGACAAAAAATGTGACTGAGGTCAGCAGTGTTGAAATAAGTACTTCTTTCTGAGACTAGGAAAACAAAACCAACAAAAACCCAAACCAAAAAAAACCCAAAAACTCCCTCCTCTCCCCCCAAAAAATTAAAAGGGGGGGGGGGGGCTATGAAGCACAACAACACCCTTACCAAATAGTGCCACACAGCAGGAAAAATGAACAAGTAGGGTAAGGAAGGTCCTCAGCATCTCATGATAATTAATGCTAACAGATACAGGCAGGGTGCACCCAAGCTTTTCATGCCGTGTAGTTCTCAAATATGTCTTGGTGTGTCCTTGTATAGACTGAGATAAACTTCTATGGTCAGAAGATAATTATTTTATGATACTAATTAGAGTTATAGCTAACAAAGTTGCAGAAGATCTTGGACACTCATGGATGTCCTCAATCTCTTCTGATTTTTCAAATGGCTACAGCTTCTTAAAAGAAGTTTTTTTCCAGAGGATTCATGACAACATAAATAAATGGTGTAAAAATTTTTTCAATCTGGGCATATATTTTGCCCAAAACATGGTTGTTTTGCTGAGGTCTGATCCTAATTTAATGGAGAATTTCATGTATACTTAAAGTGCATTAATTTTGGTAGTGCTAAAAAAAATTACTTGTGGTTGTATTTGTGGAAAAGATTCTTCACACTCTCACCCCCACTTATGTCCCAGCATATGTGTAAGCTACTTCTTCTTTTTTTTGTTTTTGTGGAATATCACTACCATGAACTCTTCTCAGAAGGACTACAAGAAATATGCTTGCTATTATTTGTGCGGCAAGATATATTTAAAAAGAATGCCCAACCACATAATTTAAAAAAAAGTGCATATGTATAACATTTTATAACATTAAAATGACCATTTTCCACTGAAGAGCATTTGATATTACCCATGCAAACCCATTTCATAATACCATGCAAACAAAACTTTATGCATCTATTCACACATTTTTATATGAGAAATCAAACCACCCTCCTATGACTTCCTCTTTTGGTACAAGCTGTTAGCTTGTACTAGATAATGTCATATCACTCTGCTACTATTTTAGTACGTTACTAGAGTAGTATTTATCTTTCAGTTGAATTTAATACCATGTGTTGGTCTTTAGGGGATTGAGTGATCTGCTCCCATTGCATACAATTTCCCTTCCCTGAGCTTGTTGGCTTTTCTGACTTGCTGGATTCTTCAGCTGTAGAACTGAATCAATCTTCTCTGGCACACAGTGTGTGCTGTGGATTTCAAGATGAAACCTCTCTCTGTGGATTTTTTGAGTACAGAATAAAAAGAGGCTGTATTCTTTCAAATACACTGGTAGCACTGAGCCTTTTGGCTGCATGTAGGGAACAGCAAGCTTTTTGTCTCACTCTCTGCCTCCTCTCTTCTCCTCAAAACCCCCTCCCATGTGTGGGCAGAGCTGTCTCTTTTCCAGAGGTGATAGGAGCAAAGCTAAGGTGGCAGGGGAGGTTCAAAGGGGCTTGTTTTCTGTTCCTCAGTAGCTCCTTCCCCATCAGAACTTCCTTCATCACATTCTTTTCCTAGGACTGATGGATGTTTCTGACGAGGCCACAGTGATCATTATTGCCTTGCTGTAGCACCTACCTGTGAAGTAGCTCATCTGCATCTCCTACTCCTCCCTGTTTGCAGTTGAGTAGGGAAAATCATTCTCACAGCACTGCCCCACCACTGGGAGGAGAGGTCAAGGCATAGCCTTGTGTAGCAGAGAATGGGCTGAGTCCAGACTGGGAGATATAAAACCACCTTCCCAATTCTATGACACCATAGCAAGGGACAGACTGGTGTCTACCTATTTTTATTCTTTATCTACCAAAATTCAAAGTTTAATCTGTGCTACAGTCATATTACAAGTATACATATTTTCTGATGGTAGACTCAAGGTCCTGTAAGGAGAGGAGCTAGAGTTCTGTGTTTTTATATTCCATGTTGTGTTATTTGTTAGAGGGTAAGAACAGAAATTTCACCACTGCAGTACATTTGCTGAGAGTGGCCAAGAGCAGATGCTGGAACAGTGAATGTAGGGAACAAGGAAAGTGTACATGAATTTTTCTCCTGTAAAGTATTCTTGAAGTTGTAGCTGAACAACTGCATGAACCAGAGTTTGCATTTAGATCACTGCTTTTAATAACCACCGTTATACCAACTAATTAATGATGAGGCAAATTGCTTCGTACTACTCCTGTACTGTTGAAGGTTAGCGTTCAGTCTCATCTCTGAATTTTATTCATTTCAGGGTAAGTTTTAAGAGATATATCTCTGAGCTTGATATGGGAAAAATCTCTAATACATTCTGTAAGGATAAAAGCTCTACTTTTTATTTTTTATTTTAAATACCACGTGGTTATGGTACCTGCCCTGGCTGATGTCCTTGTACAAGAGTGGAATGAACCATTCCTTTCACAGGAATACATAATTTAAATTTCTCACTGCACTGAGGACAAAGACATCAAATAAATTATACTATTCTGTGCAAAATCAGAGCTTAAGTTCTTGTCCATCAGCTTCAAAAATATAAAGTTTTATTGCCTGACCTAGAATTGATTTATATCAGTTTATTTCAATACCAAATTTTTTACTTTCTCTATAAGCCTTGTAAAGGGTATCACCATAATTTGTATTACATATGCCCCAAATCTGTATATAATTCGTTTCTTGTAGCATTCTTAGTTTCTCTTTCATTCTGTTTTATGCATTCATACATGAACAGCCAGAATTTGCCCTGTGGTAAGTAAGATAAATTGCCTAAACATGGGCATCGAATGCCATTTAAGATACCCCAGGGTATCCATCTGGCCTCCAGCTGCTGCCTCAGAAAGGCACAGATTCTCTGTCATATGCATATTCTGCATATCTGAGTGGACGTATCCAATATCCTAGGATATTTAAAATGTCAGTAAAGGTCTGTGTTTACTGCAACTGGATGAAATCCTGTTTTATTGTCCTAATCTTGAACTGAGACATGTAGGGTAAGCATGAAAAGAAATCCTTTCAGAATCTGAATAGGTGTAAGACAATCATCATTTTTTATTTTAGTAACCCCATTGCTCATTGCTTGAGAATGTCTGCTGTGTGGAGATTGAGCAGATAACAGCTTCATTTATCACAAACCTTACATAGCTTGGCACAGTGTTTATTCTTTCTCTGACAACTTGACATTCACAAATTAACTTTTGCTAGTTCTGATTAGTTGTTTATAATTTTCTGTGTTGTTTTTTCTGTTTTTTTTTTTTTTTTAAGTATTAAATGTTGTAACAGCCTGTTTTTACTCTTTCTGTTTATACCATTTCAACCTTCTATTTCATTTGTCTCATTGACAAACAGCTTGTTTAATTTTACAGATGCATTTTTCTTCTCTGGGAACTCTTAGTACTGGAAGTTCAAATGGTTATTCTCCCTCTTTATATTTTCCTAAGAACAATTTAAATCATGTGCATCTCTGTAGTACTTTTTCCTTTTAACAGCTACTTAGAATGCAATGATCATTAAAAAAAATCAGAACCCTTAACTCTAGTACATGAAACTATTTGCATGAAATAATGAAATAAGAGTTGATCCTATTAATCTGAGGAGTCTTTCCATAAGGCTGAATGCTAAGAGATGGTGCATTCTGAAGTTTAGATACACAACAGTTAATTGTATTATAGTGCACTACACAACTGCTTGACTTCTGTTCTTCTAAGCCTACCCTTGACTCCAGGCTTACTTTTTTACCTTCATAGCAGATAAAGCAGCTTATGTGGAACAGCTCAAAGGATGAAGACTCAACTTAAGTAATTTAAATTTCAGATTAAAAACAAAAAGAATATCAATCCACAGAAATCTGGTTTCAGAAATAAAAGATTTCTATCTGGTATCAAGCTTTACAATGAAATCAGCTCCAGTACAGTTGGAATATTCTGTAAATGGCAGTTTTGAGACTTTTCAGCACAGCCACTTTTCTACCCTTTTGTCAAGGTACTGAAGTAGCAGGGTCTCATAATAAGGATTTTTTTTTTAAGATTTTCATATAAGAAGTATCCAAGTGTGCTGATTTCATTTAAAAGAATTATTTTCTTTTTAAATAAGGCTCAGCACTGTTCTTAATTTAAGAAATTTTATATATTAATCACTTTTATATTCACTTAGCCAGTACTACACATGAACTTGCAGTTCACAAGTCAGTCCACTTCTTTACCACTTCCTGAAATGTAAAGAGAATTTCACTGGAAGACATTGGCCAAGTGCATGCTGTAACCTCACAGGGATATAATATTACAGTCTGCAGTACAAGCAGGGATGTTTTAGAATCATGTTAAATGTAACCTGACAAAGTATGCACATGAAGGATTAGGTAGTTGCTCAGCAGCATCTCGAGAATATCAAGGTACATATTTAAAGATTTCTTCAGAAGAACGAGCATTTTCCAGTCTAGTGCACAAAGGACCTTTACTACAACAGTTGCTTATCAGAAAGGATCCTCCCTTATATCTGTAAGGTGTTGAAAATCCAAAAGGATCCATTACATCCTTGAATCCAATTAAAAAACCTCATACATTTTACCTTGTTTTCTTCCCTAAATAACTTTTCTGGCTAATTCAACCTGCATTTTGAAAGGCTCATAAACAGCTGAGGTCACAGACACATTCTGAAATGTCTAGCTGAGGTGCTCGTTTAACACCCAGAGTTGTTTAATGCTGATTTTGGCAAAGTGGGAAGGAGGAGGGAGAATTTCTTTTAGTACCAGAGTATTACTTTATACCTAAAAAAAGGTAAATATGTCCTTTGCTCAGCAAAGAGATACTTCAGAAACAGATCTCAAAATAAGTTAGTAACTTGTCTTTATATTAAAAAACCCCAGCCCAAGCCAAAACCAACCAAAAAAACTGTTATGAAGGAGAGATGAAGAAGGTGAAAGCTCACACATGATTTTCCATAGTTAGCCAAGCTTATTACGTAGTCTGGAAATTCTACCATGTCCTTCTGTTTTAGACATCCAGAATAAATAAAAATTTAGTTAAAATGGTGACAGATTTAATATAATTACCTGAGTCATTCATGAGTTAAAATTACACATGGCAACTTAACCACATATAGAATAACATGTGAAAAGGCTCAAAGACATAGTTTCATCACTTCTCTTCAGCTGTTTTGTTAAATGATTGCTTTAAAAAGATTTTCTAAATTTTTATCAGTTAAATTGTTTTTTAAAAAGTAGCCTGCTTTCTATTCTCTATGGTGGCCCACACTAGCATTATAGGAACATTTATCCTAAGCAAAAGTAACATTTTTCCTATGATGGTTTTCAATGAAAGTGGTTCCCAAATGAAGCTAGCCAAGTTCCCTCTCTTGTAAAAATACCTATCCAAAAACTATTTGTTGTGGTTTCCCAAAAATTTTTTTAAGCTAAGCTGGAATTTATGTAGATCTGGCTCACTACCTCAGGTCATTGTTGTATTTTGTGTTACTTTCTCTCCACAGTGTGTTAAATTTATCAGGCAGCCCTCAGTGATCAATAAGAGGAGCATTTAAATAGTCTCTATCTTAAACTTGAACTATGATGCAATTCCCTGCAATGGTAATGATACAGTATATGAGTGCTCAGTTCTGCATATCTGGTTGTCAGAAAAAGAGGCTCTTGTTTACTCCCATGGCATTTGTTAGAGTGCTGTATACCAAATCCAGGCTTGCCTCCACACATATGATTAGTTGTTATGGTCAGCTACAGTGCTTCTCCACATGGTTTAATTATCTGATCTCTATGCAGTGTTCATCAATTTTTCCACAGAAGTATGTACTTTAATTTGAGGGACTAACCAACGCAGTATATTTTCTTAGAAAACCTTTTCAATTTGAGGACTGTCCATTCTCAGATGAACTGTTCATCCAGATCCTTCCCCAGGGCATATTTGCCTTCAGATGAGATTAACATTTTTAAAGAATACTAATTAACCCTTGGTTTGTTTATAGCCTTAAGGCATCTAGTTTATCCTACACTTTCATTCTGTTCTTACACTTTGAAGGCTCCTGCTACCGTCTTGCAGTCATTATTTTGGGAACCATTGGTATAATCCACAAGTTTTCTTCAAATGCCTTTAACCTTGCTTTCCTGGTTATCCAGCTAATGGTTTATTACCACAATCCAGTTATGAATACCTTCTAGTTAGGGCTCATTAAATGTTTAATTTCACAATGGATTCTGTGATATATATATATATATATATATATATATATAAATATATATATATATATTCCCCAATGGAACATATATATGTCTGAAGATACAAGACATGGATTAAAATAATAGTCTCCTTGTTAACAGAATATACAAGTTAAGGCAGCATTGATAAAGCACAATCAAATATATTTTACAGCAGGCACTGTGACTGTTACTGTAGTTTCTACAATCTGCTGTCTAGCAAAGGGATATTGTTTTTTCCCAATGTTAGAGTCTAAATTTTCTGTGACTTATTTTACTAACTTGACAGAGGTTGACTTTTGCCATAAGAGAAAGATCTTGCTGGACTCAGTTGGAGAGGCTGCTGAATTTAGCAAGTTGCTGTGTCCCTATTGACTGTGGTGCACAGCATGAGATGCTGTTGTGCTCTAGCTGAGAACACAAAAAAGATGGTTCTGTCAGTCTCTTTGTACACATGTTGTGGTTTAACCCCACCTGAGCTAAACCTCACACAGACTTGCTCACTTCCCCATTAGCTGGACTGGGGAGAGAACTGGAAGGGTAAAAATGAGAAAACAGATGGGTTGAGATAAAGACAGTTTAATAGGTGAAGCAAAAGCTACACAAAAAAGCAAAGTAAAAGAAGGACTTCATTCACCACATCCTATGGGCAGGAGGGTGTTCAGTCATCCCCAGGAAAGCAGGGCTCCATCACACACAAGAGCGACTTAATGCCATCTCCCCAAATGTCCCTTCTTCCTTCTTCTTCCCTAGCTTTATATGCTGAACATGATGTTATATGGTAGAGAATATCCCTTGGGTCAGTTGGAGTCAGCTGTCCTGGTTTTGTCCCCCCCATCTCCTTGACCACCTGCAGGCTCCCCAGTGGTGGAGAGGGATGAAAAGCAGAAAACTGCTTGACTCTGTCTAAGTGCTGCTCAGCAATAGCTAAAACATCCTTGTGTATCAACAGGTTTCAGCACAAATCCAAAACAGAGCCCCATACAACACACTGTGAAGAAAATTAACTTTATCCCAACCAAAACCAGAACAAGATGGTATTTCTAAAGCCAGCCATATATTATAAGCTCACACTCTTATTGGTGAGCATAATAATGTTTTAGGTTTTCATTGGTCTTAAGGGATACAAAGGACATTTCCTATCCGTTCATAAAAATGGCAGTTTTTCCATGAGGTCTTCAAATGCTGCTGAGTGGAAAGATGAATTCTATTGTTACTCACGAGTAATATTTTGAAGGTTACCTCCATAACTATATACCAAGAACAGCTGAGTATGTGGTTGTTGGGTGGAAGAAATTTATTGCATCAACCTGCTATGTGAGCAGTGAAGAATAATTTCATTGCTTGAAATATTGTAGACTGGGATTTTTCTTGCTCTTCATTCTGTCAAAAGAATTGGGAGCAAAGCATGAAGAGTTTTACAAAATTTTTTGTTGAGTCTCTTCTGTCTTCATGGGGTCTTAAGTCTTTACCACGCATAATTTTCGATACTATTCTTCCATGGTTGCTCACATCCAATTTTTGCAGCCAGAATTTTTCTGACAGAACTCTGAAATTGGCACAGTATTTAATGTGACACTTTTCACTCTCAAAACACTGTTTATTTCACTGGATATCAGTTTTATCTGAAAGCTGTTATACAAAACAAGAGAACAAAATACTTTATGGGAGAGAGACAAACAGACACACAAGAAGAATTTATGCTGAAATCCTGGAGTGTGTAGACTGTTCCCACTTCTACTAGCTTTCTTCTGCCTGATATGTATCCAGAATTTCAAGCTTTTTATTTTCTCCATTCTCTGGCAACCACTCACAGTGTACTTAGTGTCTCTAGGTGATACATTAACATGAGTTATAGTGTAGAAATTTTCTATGAACTAGATATTATTTTCTTGGATGTTCACTTGGAGAAACATGAAAACATTGTGGGGGCATTTAGTGGTGGTTTGGGTTTTTCCCCCAGTAAAGGTAAATTTCATCTCCAGTCACTGAAATAGAACATTAGCATACTTGAATTTTTCTTCAATGGACCTCAACTATAAATATGACTCACTTATATATAAAAATCTCAGGAAGGGGTGTAGTTTTTGAAAAGTCTCTGTAGGAGTGCAGGTCCTTGATGTCACCTTGAGCAAATTCATAAAAATGTGTTCTAATTTGGCTGGTCTGGTTGCCAAGGTAGATGTGTAGTTTTCAATCTTTGAACATTTTGTTGATCGAAGTAAGAACAGAGTGTCGATTTATAACTTTTGACAGCTTCAGCAATGGCCTTTCTGTCAGGCAGTGTCATGTATAGAGGAGAGAGCAACAAGCACAGCTGATCCCCTTAATTTATTTTGATAAAATACTTTTGCATAGGTGGTCAGTGCTAGAAATTTAGTGTATTAACTATGACACAATTTAAACATTTGCATCTCAAGGTCTTTTATGAGTATTGGCTCCTAAATTGATGATATTAATAATGTATTTGCACTTAACAGGGAAATTTTTAATGTAGTTCATTACAAGATTGCTATTTTTTGCCTACTACCAAGTATACACATCTGAAATTTAAATTATGTCTTTTTTCATGTCAAAAGGAATTTCTTAGCTTCTGTTTTATCCTAGAATTTCCTAATCTTCTATAATACACACACAAAACATCCCCAACCAAACAACCAAACAACCAGAGAAAAAGATTACAAAGGGTTATATTTTAAAATTATTTTCATAGAATCGTAGATAGGGTAGATTTTGTGATGATGATAATAACATACATTTTGTCTTTGGGAGGTTTTTGAATTTATTATCATACTAGACTTGCATTATGAAGAACCTGTTCAATCTCTAATTAGTATTTTTTCTTTAATATATATATATTTAATTGCTTTAAAGGTATTTATTGCTTTTAATATTTTTTTCAGGGAGTGCTGGAACACCTGTTGTCTTCAATGAAAATGGAGATGCTCCTGGACGCTATGATATTTTTCAGTATCAAATCACCAACAAGAGTACAGAATACAAAGTAATTGGTCAGTGGAGTAATCAGCTTCATCTAAATGTAAGTACACTCTTTCCCTCTGTATTCTTCTGCTGAAACTGTCTGCCCATGGCTTGGATGGGCACACTGTTCACCGGGTAAAAAACTGGCTGGATGGCCAAGCCATACAGAGATGATAGAGATGGAGTTACATCCAGCTGGCAGCTGATCACAAGTGGTGTTCCTTGGGGTCAGTAGTGGGGACAGGCCTGTTTAATGTCTTTATCAATGATCTGGACAAGGTGATCAAATGCACCCTCAGCCAGTTTGCAGATGAGACCCAAGTCCAGCAGTAGTGTGGATCTGC
This sequence comes from Rhipidura dahli, assembly GCA_013399225.1. Taxonomy (NCBI): domain Eukaryota; kingdom Metazoa; phylum Chordata; class Aves; order Passeriformes; family Rhipiduridae; genus Rhipidura; species Rhipidura dahli. The sequence continues at coordinate 226,582 of VXAC01004456.1, read as the reverse complement.
TGGAGAGTAGGAAAGCTCTGCAGAGGGCTTTGGACAGGCTGGATTGATTGCCAAGGCCAATTGAATGAGGTTCAACAAGTTGAAGTGATGAGTCCTGCACTTGGGTAACAGCAACTCAAGGCAGTGCTAAAGTCTTGAGGCAAAGTGGCTGGAAAACTGCCCAGTGGAAAAGGTCCTAGGAGTGTTGATTGACACTCAGATGATTAGGAGCCAATGTGTGCCCAGATGGCCAAGAAGGCCAATGGCATATTGTCTGTATCAGAAATAGTGAGGCCAGCAGGACCAGGGTAGTGATTGTCTCTCTATACTCGGCACTGGAGAGGCAGCAGCTGATAGAATCATAGAATCTTTAAGGTTGGCATAAACCTCTAAGGTCAGTGAGTCCGACCACTAATCTAACACTGCCAGGACCACCACTAAACCATGTCCCTAAGGCCACCTCTAAAAGTCTTTTAAATACCTTCAGGGTTGGTGATTTCATCACTTCCCTGGGCAGTCTATTCCGCTGCTTGACCATCCTTTCACTGGAAGAATTTTTCCCTATTATACAATCTAAGTCGGTCCTGACACAACTTGAGACCATTTCCTCTGCTCTATCACTTGTTACCTGTAAGAAAAGACTGACGTCTACCTTTCTACAACCTTCTTTCAGGAAATTGTAGAGGTTCTCCTTGAATACTACAAGATATTGAAATGCTGGTGCATGTCCAGAAAAGGGCAACAAAGCTGGTGAAGGGTCTGGAGTACAGGTTTTGTGAGGAGTGGCTGAGGGGTCTAGCATTGGTTATTCTGCTGGGTAGAAAAGGAGCCTCAGGGGAGAACTTACTGCTCTCTACAACTACCTGAAAGAAAGAAGTGATGGGACAGGGGAAATTACCTGAAGTTGTACCAGGGGAGGTTTAGATCAGACAGTAGAAACAATTTCTTCACAAAAAGGGTTAACCAGCATTGGAGCAGGTTGCCCAGGGAAGTGGCCACCATCCCTGTGGGTATTTAAAAGATATGTAGATGTGGCCTTTAGGAACATGGTTTAGTGGTGGACTTGGTCGTGTTAGGCTAATGGTTAGACTTGGTGATCTTAAATGTCTTTTCAAACTGAATGATTCTATGATTCTACCAATTTGATTATGATACTGACAAGGGAGAATACTCATTTGAGTATTAAATTAATTTAAACACTTAAAAATATTGATTATTTCTTCTCTGTCAATTGGCAGAACAATGCTCTTCCTTTCTTCTTGTGCCTTCTTTCTACTTGTGCTATCTTCTCTGTTCTTGAGAAGTCAGTAAAAGATAGCACAACAGCCTGAACCAAATTCTTTATATTTTCAAGTCAGATGGGTTGTGTAGTTATCCGGTCCTTCAGATGATATTTTCAAATCATTTCATATCTGTTATTTGTCAGAGTGATTAATAAGTTAGGCAGGGAAATAATAATTCTTCCTTGAATAAAAGGTGTCAGACAAAATAATAGGGACAGGTAAATTGCCCAGGTATTTCAAACAATATAAGAGGATGGAAATGTATTTAATAAAAGACAAGTTTGGATTCTAACCACTTCTGATTTAGTAAAAACATTGGGATGATGAACTACTGCAATAAAAATGTTCCTTGAATATAAAAGAAGACTTTGTTGTTTTTCTGTATGAATAACTGGGACTTGTATTGTCCCTTATTACTTCCTAGCAGAAGGAATAAAAAGCCATGATTTACCTATCCTTAGATGGTGTTTCTAATTGCTGTCTAAATGTTTTTTTGTAAGTTTTGGGATAGCTGAGTTCCACTTGTGCATTGGGTTACATTTGGGTTTAAAATTGCCATCCCAACAAAATTCAGAGGATATATTACGTAGATTTATATTACAGATGGGCATCAAGCTTTGACATGAGAAATTTTTGGGTTCAAATCACTTCTTTCTAGCAGAAGATGTTCTCATATAAAGAGAGAAAAAGGAAAATTAAGTCAATCTCTTTCCTTATTAGCTATACAATATCTACAGGTCTTAGAAAAGTTGTGTCAGCCTCTGTTTGGGTACCTCTGCAAATGTGAAATACCAGTGTTGTTTTGCTAAAGGCTGATGAGAAGAGCAACAGTGTGAATTGATGACTAGATCCACCAAAGGGAGTTTATGCAGTGAATTCAATCAGACCAGAAAAAGCAGGTTTCAAATACCTCTGGTTTTCCATGTGAGAGGTTTCCAAAGAAGAGTAACAAAGATAGTGTAGGAAAATACTTACAAATTATTCTTCTGTTCAGACTATTTTGCAATAATTATCTCAGTGCTATCTACAATAACACATATGCTAGCTCCCCATTTTCAGCCACAGCTGTTAAACCACTTTAGCATATCTACCATTTAATATCTGTAGCTACTTGTCAAGGACTCATTTATTTAAGTCTTCTGCCCAAATAGAAAAAAATACGATGAAGAGAAGCAGTGTGTTTTAGATTCTGTGTCAGTGTTTTTTCCCTTCACCAGTCTGATATCTGTCTGTTGAAAGCATGAAAGGAAAAAAAAGGTTAAACAAGTTTAACATTGAACATTAATTTCTGAAAACACTACAGTTAGACCCTTATCGTAACTGTTATGGAATACAGTCCAGGTTTACATAATTGCTATATGTTTTCTGAATAGTTAGTGTTTATTAAGTGAACTCAAAAACTGACATATACATTTTGCACAAATGCTAGTGCTAACATAGCAGTTGCATAATAATATGTAAAAGCTACCTAAAAATTTGCTTCAATTTTAGCTCCATTCTGCTACGCCTTTGTCTGTCTCCCCCTAGAATGCTAAATTTTTCCTTAAGCCTGTAGCTTTTCAGTCCCCTTGTTTCTGCCTCGTGTATGTGTACCCAGGGGGACTTGGAAATATGATTGGATTGATGGCTACTCATACTACTGAAACCACACCAAGGTAACAGCATTGACCACAAACCTAACAGGAAAGGATTTATCTAAGAATGCCCCTCATTAATTCTTATTAGTTTAGGATGTGTTAGAGTGTTGTTTGTTTCTTTTTTTTCTCCTCCATGAGCTCACGTTCTGGATACAATTGGTTGTTCAAACTGTCAGGCAAGCTCTGTGTAGTAGGTGGAGCTGTGCAGGTGTGAATGGGCTGGCACAGTGCCCTGCAGGGGATGTTTCTGCTCCCAGCCTTGTGTTAGGGTCCTGCTCCTGCCCCACCATCCAGTGCTCTGCTGCAGACCCCCTGCTCACATGGACCAGGGTGCAAGCAGGCACACAGGGCTCAGTCCCCCTGTTTCTGCAATCACTAAACTCAGCAGGTGTTGATGGCAGCTATGACAGATGATGTGTGTATGATCTGCTGTGGCAAAGCTGTTGCCTCCTCTCACTAGACAAAATATATTAAAACCAAGTAATCTTTTTGAATGATTGTCAATACTCCAGATCATCATATTGCAAATTAGGTAGTGCTTTTGATTGCCAATGAATCATAGGGAACACAGTGGATGTTTTCATTAGTTTCTGTGAAAACATCCATATTTATTGAAAGTGAAGCAGTATTAAGATGGCAGAGCAATTTTTGCCCTGCTGCTCTTTAAAGGAAATGCTTTTAAAATCTAATACATTTTCCCTCTGTATCCCTTCTCCTACAGTTTCCTTTTAATGAAGACACATGTAACTATGATTTTTAGTGAGTATTTGTCAACCAGATATCCTCTATAGATACTTCTACCCTGGTTTTTACAGACATTTCTTCCTCAAATTGTGTGGTAACATGTTATAGCTATGATGTATTTATGATTTTGTTCACCTATACAGCTGGTATTTTGCTTCAGAACATTTATAGTCTTTATTCATCCATTTATTTTCTGTGTCAGAAAAATAAATCATGAAAGCATCAGGTTTTTAGTACAGTTCAACCCTTGGAACAATTAATGTAAGACAAATTAGAACATATCTTCCATCTAAATAACTTAATCTAAGTGTTTCCCTTTTCTATTTCTTATCTCCTCATTCCCCTCCTTTTCCATTTTTCTTTTCCTGAGGAGGATCTTTGCTAATTTTTATCAGGTTTTAGCTGCAGGTCAGTTGTCTGGGCTGTGGCTTCTCACCTGGCAGCCAGCCCTAGTCTTCTCTGGCCACCACCCTCAGGATTCAGGATAGCTCTCCTGATGTCTCTGGCTCCTCAAAATTTCACTGACTCTGCAGGGTCTTTGTGGTCAAGCTTCAGACTTGTTCCTTTCTTGTTGCTGTGCTGGTTTTCCCTTTGGGCAGAAAGTGCAGACTCTGGCTGCCTAAAGACTCTGTATCACTCTCCCTAAGGGGCACTTTCTCAGCAGGCTTCCCCAGCTGCAGAGACCCTTCCAGCTCTGATGTTGGTTTCTTCCGGGAGACTTCAGGAACATTTATGTTCTCCTTTAGGCCAACTGACCTTTCAGATTTGCTCTGAAGCAACTATAGCTTCCAGATACAGGCGCTTCATGACTACTGATCAGTCCCGCTCTTGTAATTCTTACAAAACAAACACGTGCATAACAGCCCTGATACAGTAGAGAAGTTAAACTAAGAAACAGTAATGAGCTTCCAAATTTAAATTTTTCATGATTCCTGAGTTTGAATAAGGTATCAGTCTTTGACAGACACAAGGAAACTGTGAAAGCAAATGCTTAGAAATGTCAAACAATAGTCTCTAAGAACCCGATTGTCTAATGATTCTGACCATGTAAAATTACACCTCTTTTAGTAAAGTCCTTTTACTCTCCAAGGTTTCCTGATTTTAAGTGATCTTAAAGAAAAAACAACCAGACCTTTAAAACTTTTAGTATCATTTTAATGGAAAAAATAATTGCCTTAGAAATTCTGATTGTTGATGATACATTAACTGTCAGTGTTTTCTGTGGTTTGCTATCTTAATTTTCCTTTCTTTATCGGTGGAAAAGGATAACTTAATTTTCAGGGAAGTCTGATGGACAAAATGCATTCTTCCAAAAATACTCTGTTTTTTATAATGAATAGAAATCCAAGCAAAGGTAGCTGTTTATACAAAAGTTATGTTTTATTCATATTCCAACAATATTTTGCATACCAGGTCACATGTAAAAGTTCTCTACAAATCTGTGGGTTTAGAAAATTTGAGCTCTCAACCATGTAATCTCTGTACAAGGAAGGTTGTTAGAAACAAGCTTGCTTTTCCTGGTGCTTATGATTTGAAATCAACTTCTTTTTATGATTAATAATGAATTACCCCTTAGAAACTGTGTTTTATACTGCATGCGTTGTTACAAGTGTTCGACTAAGATGTCAACTGGTGGCTTTTGTTAGTGACAGTAGATGGAAATAGTCCCAGACCTAAAGCTTTAATAACAAGTTTCTGAGTTCCTTTCCTTAGAAACCCCTTCAGTTTCTTCTGGTTCATTTCTGAACATCTTCTTTTCTCCTCTCAAAAATAGTCTATTTTTAATTCTAAATACCAGTTGGAAAAAGAAAAGATGAAATGTTAAAGAATTTTAAAATCTAATATTTGAGTTTTTTAAAAAAAACTCATATTTTCAAATATAGTTTGAAACATTCTCAGATTGCATTTCAAGCTTATATGTTGTTTTGGTCTACCAAAATCTGTGTTTAAAAATTCCAGTACGAAAAAATTTGTAGATACAAATCCATATTCTTCCCAAGTTAGTGATTTTGATTGATGAGTCTTCAGGCAGACACAATTATTGATGATTTTAAAATCAAACATTTAGCTGATGCAGTTAAAGTGCTGAAGTGGATATCCACTTATGTGACACTACTCCTTAAGAAATCCAAAGCTTATAAAACCCTGCATGTTTCCTTGGAGCTGTTCAGGGCCAGGTTGGATGGAGGTCTGAGCAATCTGGTCTAGCAAAAGGTGTCCCTGCCCACAGCAGAGGGGTTGGAACTGGATGATCTTTCAGGTTGCTTCCAACATAGGCCTTTCTAAGATTCTGTGTTTCAAGTGAAAACTGTGAATTTTAAAGACAGAATTCACTTGTATTTGTTTTGTTGTTTGGTTTGAGGTTTTTTTGTGTGTTTCGTTTTGTTCTTTTGTTCTTTTTTTTCTTTTTTTTTTTTCCACCAGAGCACAAGAGTTCTGTTAAAAGAAAAAAGAGATGTTATAATCTCTTAGAAATAATAAGATGCATAAGGTTTTGGAATTATAGTGTACACACTGAGGATATAAATGACTCAGGGGCATCCATTTTTCCATAATGATCTTGATTTATGATGAAAACCATAAATTAAAATTACACTGATGTGATGAACTGTTAGAGAGACAGCCATAACCATCATCAGCCTTAAGCAAAGTAATTGGTGAACTAGTAAAAATTGGGAACCTCACACTGACAGTGAGCTTCCCTTCAGGCAGCCAGATCACAAAGAGATTGGAATCAGTATTTGATTTCTCTTATTTTCTAGGACTCATGTCTTGTATTTAATACTGGAGGAAGCCATCAACACTGAAATTAGTCAATTGTTTTTGGAAGTTACAGATTCAAAATGCATTAGTTCCCTTTCTTGTGACATGATAAAAGAAAATGATTCAAAAAACTTCTGATGTTTTCTGTAACTGCGTTAAATAAGATTCAAGCTTTGCTGTAGGCCTCTATATTTCATTAAAGAAGTCAGAAAGCCTCTTTTTTTCCTGTGGTAGCTGTTATATAATTGATAGACGTTTTTAAATGCTGAACCTAAGGCTTGTGCTTAACAAAAGAACACAATACAGTGAAATACACAACAGAAGCACTTACTGATGTATATGATTGTATCTATAAACAAAATACGACAATCATATGGCCTGCAGGGTGTTCTTCTGCCTTTCACTCTATCCATGTTATCTGAATAAAAATTGTTGATGCTGGGTTAAAAGCAAAACTCAATGAGACAAGCAAAAATGTTTTATGTTCTTCTATTCTTCTTAAAATTATACTGCTGTCTTCCTTTATTCTACACAAAGCTGAAAATAGAAGAGACTGTTATGGCTTTTAGACTAGTTAAATTTCACACAGCTAGTTCTATGCTGGCCAAGTAGTATGACTCAGGATTTGTTCTGCTCTACTGTTAGTGTCTTAGGTCAATATGAAGATTGTATCTGCTAAGGACCAGTGCTAGACTAAATAGATAAGTCAACAGTAGGCTACAGGAGATGCAAAATAGAGACAAGACAAAAAAATACAAGAAATGTGGAATAAAATTGGGATTTTATGATTTTGAAAGGTTATAGATTGCACTCATATAAAAAGCTTTGTAATGGAGAGGAAATAGGCTGAATACAGCTGTTAAAAAAGCATTAAATGATTTTAAGAAGTGCCCTTAAGAGACAGATGCTATTTCATACATGACTGAAAATCAAAACAGAATCTGGATTCAAGAGACAATGACCATGTTAGAAGAACACAAGAAGAATGAGAACTAGTTTTCTTTCTGAAGTTTTTTACTTTTTTTGTCCTAATAGTCTTTCTCCCCTCTCCATGAAATAGACTTATTGACTGATTCTCTGGGGAAAAACAAATAAATAAACAAAAAAGAAAATGGATTAAAGATAGCTGCTGAGAAAATATCCTGAAATTTGATAACCATTTTTTCTTCATTAGAATGATAGCAAATTGCCAGTGAAACAGTCTCTGCTTGAGAGTTAGGATGAATAGTGACTTTTTTCTCACCTTGTCAGGGTGAGTGAAAGTCATGTTCCTCAAATAAACCATGGTGCTGCAGTTGTATGTTTGGCTGTGAATTTGTCACAGGATTCTTGAATGGGTGGTAGATATTTTATATCTTTTTGTGTTCCTCCTTTGTAAAAGTGGTGTGATTAGAACAAATTGTTCTTTGAATAGCCATAGCCAACAGGACAGGGAGTATTCCTCTTTTTTCAATAAACCAGAAAGGAATGACAAGCACAGCACTTGTTTTAAAATATTATTTTCTCTTTCACAGTAAAAAAAATGTGCAGTGATAGAATAATAAAAATTCAGGAGCTTTTATATGCATTTTCAGAGAATTCTGCCTTCATATATGGGACTTCATAGCAGGGTTAGCTGCTCCCCTGGTACAAGCTAATGTGAGTTTTAGCATAGACAAGCAGATACTGGGAATAGCAGGTAGTTTCAGCAAGTCTGCAGTGAATTGTTTTGTGAAGTGCCAGTGTGAAAGGTAGCATGCTTCTTCCCCGGCCTCTTCCATCTCTCTCTTTGCCTCCCACCCCAAAATGTATGTATGCCTTGTAGGTTGAAAATGGAACTGCCCTTTGAAGCTTGAAGCAAAGTATTTAAAAGTCCTTAAAAGCAAAAACTGTAGATTAAATTATTAAATTAATTTAATTATTGTTCATTTGTTTTACATAATGGAAGTCTACCACTAAATTAAAAATCATTAAATGGAAAACAAAAGAGGTCTTCAATGGCTATTATATGATGAAAGAAAATAACCAGCAGTTAGCAGAACATTACTGTATGATTACTTTTTTTCTGTTTGCTTTGCTGCAATTCTCTTCATGTTGCACTAGTATTATTTTAATTACTTTAGCATAGTCACCTGATTATTTGTCCAGGACTTTTAATCCTGATAAATCCCCAAACACTTATTTTTTTTTAATTATTTAAAAATAGGGAATTAATTATTTTCCAAATACCCAAAATGGTATCACTAGTTTTAGTGCTGATACAAATACATCTTAAGGCAGGGAATGAAGAATGCATAGTTAATTTAATGGTAACTTCAGCTCGCAGGAAACAGATTTAGTGTTGAAAATGTCAATAAAATATGCTTGAAATGACTGGGTCAAAGAAGGAGGATTGCAGTGCTCTTTCTGATAACTGCAGGAATTGAAGCGAACCCCCCCTGTTATGGAAAACTTAGACATAAAGCTAAGCAATAGCATTGGAATGGTTAACTGATTTGCATCACTAGAGGCCACTGCAGCAAGGAACTCCTGGGCTTGTGATGTAATTCAATGCATCTGCTCTCTTCCTCAGTGCTGTGAGCTCTTTAGCAGAACTGTGACTTCACTTGGTAAAGTAAAGTAGCTGGAGATAGTTCAGCTGCAAGCAATTATAAAGATCAGCAATCTAAAAGTATGCCTTTAGGGAAAGATTGAGCAAACTAGGGTTGTTTAGTCTGACGAAAACTGCACTGAGGGGGGTTAGGTTAATCTCTTCCAATAGAGAAAGGATTATTCAGGAAAAGAACAAACTGTTAGGCATAGTTAATTTGGCTATTAGGAGAAGTAGTGGATTTGAATTACTGTGAGAGGTACCTAACGCAGACATACTGGAAGATTCCAAGGATGAGGATAATTAAGTACTGGGCTGCCCTGGGAGGCTGGACAATATCCAGCACTCTGGCTGGAGCAGGTGAGCTGTAAAGATTGATTTGCATCCGTAATTTAGAGATGGTGCCATGACTTCTAAAGTTTTCTGGCTTTCATTTTCTTGGTGGGTTTGATCTGCTAATAATCCCCTCAAAGGCAACATCCTGTATCCCTTGAGCAAGTGCTAGGAGGCATACAAGCAACTGGCTCCTGTACTTGAAGTTTTGTGAGTGAATACAAGACTGCCTATGTCTTTAGCAAGAGATCTAGAAGAAAGCTGTGACAGATGTATTGAGTTGGAAACATGGTTGGTTACTTATTTAGGATCTTCTTTTGCTTCAGGTTGTGCATTGCTTTAGTGGGTAAGGACAACTTTTCTATCAATCTTTTGAGAGTTTTTCATTCACATATAGGACTTCAATTTGGACTTCTTTTTTAACATGCTAGGTGCTTAATAATTCCCAAATCGATTTAAGTTCCCTCATGTGGAAAACAGTTTATTATTGCAGCAGAAAGACCTTCTTTCCCTAACACTTAGAGAAGCATTTTTCCTGTAAACAAGAGCAATTTACCATACAATATTTAAAATGCATCATTAATTATACAAGACATAGGAAAAGTAGGATCACTACCATTTCTTATTTACTTTATTCTTGTAAATTTTATTTTCCTAAATATGTGTTCTGTAAAATTGTAGAAGACTGCCTAAAGAATTTAACTGTCCTGAGAGTACATTGATATTTTTCTATTTATCTGGCCTAGTTATGATCTTTTTATTTGTTCTCAAAATATTTAGTACCTGAAATCTGCCTTTTCATTACAGAATACAGCTACAGGGATCTCAAGAGACTCTCTAGCCCTTGGATAAAGTGAACATCTTCTACACTTATGTTGTTCCAAGGGTGAAGATTTTGCAGCTTCTGCAGGCATTGTCTTTCATTTTTTAGCTACTCTTATCTCTCTGAAGTGTCTTACAAATACCTAACTTTACTCCTTATTGCTATAATATAAGCCTATATCTTATTTTATTCAGTGTACATTGAATCCTTTTCATGTATTTGAAGACTTTTGTTTTACCTCCTAGGCTATGTTATTTCTTCAGGCTATACAACAGGAATTTGTTCAATTTAGTCACATAGATCATGTTTTCTAGACATGCTTGATCTTTGCTGATTTCCTCTGGACTCCCCATCTGATTCTTCTTCAAAGGGAAACACAATGATCTAACCTTCAGAAAGTGTTCTGACTGCAGTCTCACTAGTGCAGAGTACAGGAGAAACATAATTTCATGTAGCCATGAGTAGAGAGCAGAGGGGAAAGATTATTGTAGCTATCTGCATTTATCTGGCCTTTTCCCCTTTTGCAACAGTATGACATTGGTTCAATATATCACAATCTACTAGAGCCCTGAGATCTCTTTCTCTTTTGAAGAGCTGCTACCTCTGTCCTTCCTGACCCATAATGTACGACTAGTTGTCCCTGTTAAACTGTATGCTTCATTTTTTCAGACTCTGCAGTATCATTGGAAATAAGAATTCTGACCTTCAGCATAGCTTCAGCCTTTTCCAGTGTTACTGACCAAATCTGATCATCACATACTCTATTTTATCATCCAAACTGAATGAGTGGTTATTACAACTACTGAATAATAGCAGACTAACATTAGACCTTTCCAAGCCACACCTTGTGCCATCTCTTCCCTTCTGACAGTAAATCAACTACAAATTTCTCTTTCCGTGGCTTTCTGATATAACTTGCACCTAGCCCTTAGGGGCTAAATCTGTTTCACTAGGTTGCTTATGACTGAGAGTGTAATTTGAGATGGTGTCAAAAATCTTTCTAATGTTAAGATAAATGACACCTGGCTGCTTGTCTCTCATCCACATTGGCTGTTACCCTCTCACTGAAGGAAATGTGACAGCTCATTGATGACAGTTCCCTTTTGGCTGTTAGTTGTCTTGTTTGTTTTCTCTGTGTTTTTGAAATGTGTTTGTTTATTTCTTTCAGGATTTTTCTTGGAATCCAAGTCAAAATGAATGATTGATAATTCCCTGGCTTCTTCAGTCCCTCCCTTTTCAGAATGTAAGCACTAGGTTTCCCATTTGCAAATTCTCCATACTTCCCTGTGAAGTCTCAAGAGCTTTCTAGCTACTCAATTCTTTAAATATTATAAAATAAATCCCAATATGTTCAGTCCATATGAAATCCCCTTGTAGCAGTGCCAGCATTCGAGTAGTGGCAGGGGGCTGTACCTCCGGCATCCAGGGTTTCCTGGGTTAGCTGATGCCTATGCATAAGGCTGGATGAATATGCATCAGACTGGAGGTCCCAAGTTTCCCAAAGCCCATGTTTGTCTCCACTCTTCCCCAGCTGGCTCTGCTGGCCAGGTGACTATTCCCCCATCAGCCTTTGGCTCTTCCCCCTAAACAAAGGCATAAGTGGCCGGGTGAGGGAGGAGCTGGGGTCTTTTGCCATTTTCCCTTCTGGTTTGCACTTCGTTCTTCCTCAACGAGGAATAAAGGTTATTTATTTTAAGAGGCAAAGTGACCCGTCTGTCTGTTAACCTGATAGCAGCTGCCACTGCGGCTCCTGGAACAGAGCTTAAGAAACCCAGGGGTTTAGAACAGCCTTTCACCGAATTAGGCTGGCCAGGACCCTGGGCAGAGCTACTGAGGACTGGAGAGGTGGCCCCAAGTGAGGAGAAACAACTCCCCCCCACTTCCTCTCATTTTGAACATCTTCACCTTTATTTCTTTAGCAAGAAGTATTTTTGGATTTGGTTTGATTCTTTTCTGCCTGACTAAATGTGTTGTAGCACTTTCTCGAGCTTAAACGTCTTTCTCATGCTTGTTTTTGTTCCTGTCAGATCACTAGGTCTCTCTGCAGAATTTTCAATTTAATTATTGACTCTTCATTCTAAGCAACAGCACAGATTTGGCAGCGCGATCTCTACCCTTGCTACTGGAAATCTCAGTATAAAATACAGTCTGTTTTCTGCCTGTTTGGAATTAGTTCAGACTTTCACACTTTTTGTGTATGTGGTTTTGCTACCTGTCTGGAACTGTGTTTAAAGGGCCAGCGTGTTTTCGTTTGTTTATGTAGTGCTAAAAATTCAAAATCATTAGCATGAAAAGATCTGACTCTTTACAAAGAGGAGCTGGTAAATAATATATGTGCTATTACAGTGGGAAACCATCTTAAAGTAGTGTCCTGGTGTTTAGGATTTTGAAGTGTTTCAGGGTAGAATGTACTACACATATTAACAGCTTTTTTTTTCCTAAAAATAACTTGAACAAATGTGTCAGGAACAGTTTAGTTATAGTGCCTCTTTTTTTTGAGCAAAGTAAATAAATAAATTTGATCCCTGTATTTCAGCTGATTTTGTCTGTTCCTCTGTCAGAGTCAATGAAGGTTGCTGAGGTGAGGGCAACTTTTCCCAAAATTTCAAGTGGTTCACTTTGCTGAAACATTGTTCAGAAGCTAAGAGGCACAGGATATTTCAGTTCTGTTTTATGATACTCTTTGAGAGGTCACTTATGAAGCCAAGGCCTTTCTGCTGTCTGTCTTGGAGTTGCTTTTGCTTGGATGGAAAGCTCAGGAAATAGATGCAAAATGGTGCCAGTTTCTTCTTTCAGTTCCCTTGCTAAAAATATTTTTTGGCAAAATTTCCTCAAAGAGCCCCTGGAGGTATACGAAGGCTGTGGACTACCATGCTGGTCTGTGTTGCCTTATTAGTTTTAGGATATTCTGTTCTATATTCTGCCAATTCCTTGCTCTCCTTTATCTTGTAGTTTAACTGTGAATTCTTTGGGATTGAGACACATTTTTTTCCTTGTAGATTTGTATTGCCCTTAGGGCAACTGACATCTTGGTCTGTGAGCAGTGTGGGAAAAAGAAGAACATATTATCTGTGTGTTGGTATTAATTTGTAGGAAGGGTTGTGCAGGATGGAATTTAGAAACATTCATTTTTCAGTTTCCTGCACACAGCACCTTTTTCTCTGATCAAGAAATAGGAAACAGATTAAACCATTTAAAAATAATGGGATAGGATTAAAACTAAAGCCTATCGGCATTTTTTCTTCATATTGAATTGGGGTTTTTTGTGATTGGCTAATTTATAGTTTTAAACAAATTAAACATTAAAGATAAAAACTGTGACAGGTCGTCCTCTTAAGAAATAATAACTTGTTAGCATAACTGTACTTAAGTTACTGGGCTGAACTAAATCAGCTGAAGGTCTAACCCACTATGTTTTTTTCACAGGCCATCATGAAGGAGTTTGGGGACAGCAGCTCTTGTTTTGTTAAACTCACCTTTAACCAATACAATAACTAAAAGCATGTCATGGTGAATATTTTTCATGAAATACTGAGATTTATGAAATTATGTAGTCTTAAAATTAAAAAAAAAATCTATATTAAATTTCTTTAAATACAAATGGCAAGTGTATTCAACCCCTTGTGTTCCTTCCGTCTACACTGAGCTGTGAAGTGGGAGAGAATCTGAGGGCCACTGGAATTGAAAGGCACCCGACACAGATTGAAGGGAAATACAGTAGCTATGGAGCACTGGGCTTGGGGCAAGCCAGCCCTAACTTCAGTAACTGTGGCTAAAAGAAATGGATCTGGGAGAAAGTGTGGGTTATAGGTATTAAAAATTTCATCAAGAAATGCAACTAAGCCATTAAACTAGTCATGGGCCTTGGGCAGAGCTGAGGAGATTCTCCAGGCACAAGGAAAGTGGTGTTAAAAAACTCTTTGCCAGAACTATGTTCCTTTTCTTTTCTCAAAGCACTAAATTTTTTAAGGTATGCTTGCAGGCTATTTCTGCATGATCAACTGCAGCAAGAAAAAAAGTACTTCAAGCATTATGGTTTGGTACTAGAGCTGATCAAAACTAATCAGTTGACAAAAAAGTGTGATGGTGGAAGATTCCCTCTCAAAAGCCTATTTATTTCAAAATCTGGCAAGTTTTGGGGGGTTTTGTTTGTTTGTTTGTTTAACTTGAGTGTTTGTGAACATAGCATCACAGAATCATTTAGGTGGGAAAAAACCTTTGAGATCATGAAGTCCAATGCATGACATAACACCACCTTGTCAACTAGACCACGGCACTTAGAGCCACATCCAATCTTTTCTTAAACACCTGCTTACTTATATGGGCAAAGTATTGGCACAGTCTGCTTTTGGTAGCATAGAATGATTTCAATCCCTGTGTGTACATCAGGAGGTTTTTTTTGTAAATGCTCATAAAATTCTCTTCAAATGCATGTTGGGGACATGTAAGGACAGTAAGGACCTCTAGGTAAGGATATGTGATAGAGATTGTCTATGTGAAAGTGGTCTGCGTAAAGAATAATTTTGGAAACCTGATTTTCAGTCTGATACATTGGTACTAGTCATATGTTTTCAAAATATAGAAAGTAGACCACTGAAAGTGCTTTCAAAAAATCTGAAGTCTGACAATGACATCTAGAATAGGATATTTCTGTGTATTTTGGTTTACTTGGATTCTTTGATTTGGTTGAGGGTGATTTTTTGTCTCTTTTGTAAATAAAGAGGCTGTCTTCAGAAGCAAGTGCTTGAAAATTAATTGTGCTTCATGCTTTCAGTAAGGAAAAAAATTGCATATATTGAAGAAAGTGACTACTAGATTTCTGGAAAATTCCATTTGGTGATTCCACAGTGCAGTAATAGTGGCTGTTTACGTGGTGACCTGCTAATCATTGCACTTTGTGCTGTCTACTCCCCAAGGTATTTGAGAATAAAATGATGTTTCCCAATTAATGTTTGTTGTTTGGCAAATTGAAGAACGTATTACACTGCAGCTCCTCCTACCTTTGTACCAAGTATCTGCCAGGGCCAGCAATTCTGTACCCCATCAGAGGAAACCAAATCATGGGAGGAAAAAAGTAAAAGTAAAAAACAAACAAACAAAAAAAATTAAAACTAAAAAGAAAAAAGTAAGATAGATCCCAAGCCATATAAAGGCTAGCATTTTAATTCTGTATAGCACTAATAAACACTCTCTGCAAATTGTGATACAGTGGTATGATTATTCCCTGGTTTAGGTTACCATAGTGTGTTCCTCTATGTAAGTACTCAGCAGTCAGGAATTATATGACTTAATTAGTAGGGTTGGTTTCTTTGAGGTGAAATTATAGTATCAGCCCTAAATAACATACTTGAATTAATAAAGTAAGGCAAATATTTAAACTTTTCTGTCTATGAACATAAGAAACTTTGTATTTTTTTATAGTGTTCTTTTCAATTTTTATGTATTGCCTTAGAGCATCCTTCCCTATAATTATTTTTCCCTAGCTGAGAATGACTTGTTAATATATTCAGAACAATAAAAATACATTCTCTTTATTTTAGTAATTCCAGAGATTGGTGATATTGCAGTTCTGAAAACTGGAGATGACAAGAAAGATTTTGACATGCTGAGAAAGCAGAGACTTATTATGACATTTCTGGTATTACTTCTTTGAAAATATATTGCTCGGTTTTAAAAGTTGTTTTAGTCAGACTTTCTAACTTACAAGTAATTATTGGGCAAAAACCCTTATAGACCTGAGAGATGGACATCAGTTATATCCCTACTTGAACTTTTTACCCACATTTTAAGCTAAAATGTCTAACTCCTCCTGTCTGCATGACAGCTTCTCTCCATGACTGTAAAGTTGAGATTCAAGAAGGTCAAAAAAATTGCCCAAGGTCACAGTGTAAGTCTGTATAAGAGCCATATAGGCTAAGTCCTAGCTTAGAGCAAAAGCTGCACCACTATTAATATCACCTTCCTTTCTTCCTTCCTTCCTGTAGTCCAGAACATTTTATGTCATTTTATATTATTTATAACAGTTTATAACATTTTATATTATACTTGCATATAAATAATTATACAGACATATATGTTAATAGTATGCAATTGTAAATATTCAAATATAAATATTCAAATAAAAATAACATTAGCTGTTTTTCTTTTAAGGAAGCTGTGAGAGAGATAAGTCGCTTGCCTAGGAGGAAATTTGGGCAGGTGGACTTACAGTTAGGAGAAATCAGCTTCCATCTGGATTCTAACAACAACCTGTACTTCTGATCCTAAAGAAAAAGAGAAAAAATTATTTGCCTTGTAGTATTTTAGACTGATCCTATAATACTCATCAAGCTTCTCAGTCTGATATTAGACTGCATTTATTTGCAACCAGTACATGGTAAACTCAAAGGTATAATTCCATGATCTTTGCAGAACTCTTGGAACAGCTATGACTAAAATTCAAGAATATGACATCACAGTTGTTAGGAAAAACATCTGTATTGGGTGAATGATGTAAATAGTTTACAGCAATCATGGCATATTTGGTAACAATGGTGATTTTATATTGCCTTGGCAATCTGGAGTAATTCTGAGTTTTGTTTTATTTTAATGTAAATTGTATTTTTTGTCATTGACTTATCTCCCTTCTGCACATGCCTGCTTAAATACTTGCAAGTTTAGTCTGTAGATATACCCAGCTTTTCTCCAGAGGGATAGGTCTGTGGCAGACTGAATGCAATAATCATTATCTTTAGACTCAGAATGAATTCCTTTAGTTGAACAAGTTTCAGTTTAATTTTGGATTTTAATGGTTCAGATGACTTGATTGGACAAGGTACATTAAAGACTTTAACTTTTACTGTGAGAACAGATATATTAGACAATTAAAAAAGCAAATACTAGATGAAATTCCCTTAATTCACTCACTTGTATGCTCCTTTGATGGATCTTTTTGTCAGAAGGTAAATACTTCCAGGAGCTTGAGACAAAAATAAGAAAAAATCTTATTGATAGTTGGAGGTGATATTTTAATTCTTTGTCATTATAATACCTAGGAATCTGAATGTAGATTAAAAGTCATATGAATTTATATGTAAGACTCCTGATGCTTCTGAAAAGTCTTGGCTAACTGACTACAAAATAAGATGTCTGTCTGCTCCCACAGCTCTTATAATTACTCTGTCCAGAACTCATATAATTCCATTTGTTACAATAAGACAATTAAACATTTATTTTTCATTTTTTAAAAATTAATATCTGGTTCTAAGATTTGAAAGAAAACTAAAAATTCTTGCAAGTGATAATATAGCATAATCAGAAACATTTACATATTACCCAAGGAGTGTACTCTGAAAAAATCTCTGAAGGTTGTCCAGGTTTCTTTCTTTGTATTGTTCATGGGTTGCTGAATTAAGTAAGGGGTAAGTTTCTCCATGAAAATTAAGAATAGGAAACAGAGTGGTTTTGTACACATAAATGGGACACATAATTCAGAAATTATATTTGACCTATTAACAGCATTTTGATCAGACTCCTTCAGTTGCTCAGGGAGTTGCTAAATGAATGAGTTGCGTGATTATTGGAAGAATGTGAGTACCCAGAATGTGAATGTGCTGTTAGTACTGTATCATGTCAGCCTTGTATTCTTTTAGCCAAGTTCTCACATCATTAATTTTTTAGCTCTATTATTAGACATTAGAGGGAATTGTGTTTGTAATGTCCATGAAGGACAGAGGTGTTTATTTGGTTTTGATATGAAATGGCATTTTGTCTGCATTGTAATTGTAATGGTTCAGTGAACTGAGAATCTTAATGCTGCACATTAAAGCAAATTGCAGCTCAATCAGGCAGATATCTCATGTAGACAGGATTTTTATGTCCATTGAAATAGCAATGAAGACATACACTTTTTGTATCATGATGCATTTCATAGAAAATGAATACGTCTTACAGACATGCTGTCAAAGTATTTCTGATGTTTTCACTCTGGTAAGTATTGGAATAGTAGGAAATGGAACTACATCTTAGGGAAATGTGAGGTATTCATGATAGCTCATCCATCTATCAGACACTTTCCAAATTCAGAGAAGCTACTCAAATAAAATTGAAATAATGTTTAAACCATTACCAATAATAGATCCAGAGCTAGGCTATCCCAGTTCAGCTGATCTAGATGACATCACATACATTTAGCAACAAGCTCTGCCTTGTAATATATCACACTGTAGTTAACCATATCTAGAAGATGTCACATGAAAAGGAGGTGACAGAATAAGTCTTCCAGAAACCATGTTTACCCAAGGCTACTTAACAATCTGAGACCTGCTCAGCCTTGGCAGGCTCTGAGCAGTATAAAGAGTGCTGCAGACCCAGACATTTTAATCAGTAAGAGCTGAAGAGATGCAGAACTTAATCATTTTTCAATGTCAAAAAGCACTTTCTTTTCCGTGTTTCTTTTGCCTGACTTTGGCCTTTTTGCTGGTTTCTTTCCCCCATGAGACTCTTTAGAAATATGTGTCTAAAGATCCCCTGAAGTTAGTTTTGTAACATTTGACCTTCTAGACTACTTTAGGGGAAGTTTTCCAAAGTATTTGTATTGTGAAAACTGCAGATGGATGCATAGTGCGATTTTCAAAAGCAGTTAAACAGACAAGGCACTTAACTCTCATTTAAATTAATTAGCTGTATTGAGCAAGTTCCCCTTGGCACTTCTGAAAGTTCCACTGCTAAGTGTTTATGTCTACATAAAAAATTATGTTCTTCAGAAGAGGCTGAGCATCCAGAAACTCCCTTTAAAGCTTGACTATTACAGGTTTTCAGTAGTTCTGAAAATTATAATTGTCCCTTGTCCTATGTTTCCAAATTATCCTCCTTTGTTTTCTTGTTTCTTAACAGTTCCTGCTGTCATTTATTGTATAAAGTTAATCTCAGAACTGGGTGGGATCTATAGTACTAGCTCATAAAGACAGAAAAGTAATGATGTGTGAATCTTCTGCACAAGTTCAAGAAACTGAAATCTTTCATACATACAATCAGTGAGAGAACTGATAGAGCTTTAAGACTATTGCTGCAATTATGTTTTGTACTGCATTTATTACTTTGATAGTATGTAAAATAATAGCTCAAAAATACGTTACAAGCAAAGACCACTGCAGGTTGTGGGCAGCTGGGAGTGAACCAGATGACCAGAATTAGCATGGCTTTTCAGTTATTAACTGCTGCATATACAGAACCCTTAACAGACCTGTTCATGTGCCATAAAAGCCCAGTGCTCATTGAGGTATAGTTTCCCCTGCCCTATCCTCTGCCTCTACTACAGTATTGTCTAAGTATCAGCCTGAGGATATACACACATCAGCATTTTGGTTTCAACCAAGAGTCAGCTTGTGAAATAAATCTACTAATTATTGCCACTTAGCACACTTACTAATTGTGGAGTGGGTCTTTTGCTATGTGAACCAGGATGCTTTTGGCTGAACCATTACCACTGTTCAGTCCACTGAACTATGTCAAAATCAGGTCAATACAACCTTCTTCTGCATACTAATTCAAATACAGACCAATGTGAACATCAAGTTCTCAGAATTAGCAGCTTTGCTCTGATGATTGGTTCTTACTGTGGCACACTGCTTGTTAATGTAGCTATAAACTGGGTTGTCAGATGGTTATGTTCATGGGAGAATCCCATCTTTCCACAAACGTCCAGAATTAACATCCTACAATGCCAGAATTTTCTCAGATATACAAGTATCTTGAAGTGATTTTCAACTTCAAACACTGGCCAATGTTTCTTGGGACTATATCTCCTCTTTCTTCTTAAATAGAAAATGAAATACAAAACTAATGAAATGAAAGACAAAACTAAAACAAGAACTCATAATATTTTTTAAAAAGCTTTTTGATAAATCTAGGTAACCCTAAATGTGGGTTTTTTTGCCTAGAAAATTAATCCAGACAATCCAGATTTTAAAATATAGGATTTATGCCTTGTAAAATCCACCTCCCCCAGCCATTCATTCTGGTTATTTTCTACATTGATTTAGAATTGTTTATGCTTTAAGAGTCTCTTCATGTTTGAATTATTCTATCATTAACCAGTCAATAATGCTTATATTCATAATTAACTTATTAGGAAAAAAGAATTCTTTATCCTGTGAGCTTTTCAAAATTTGTAACATTATATAACTTTATATGCTGAAAATTATATCTTTTGTAGTTTGTGTCAGATGAATCAGAGTGAAAAACCTAATATGAATCTTTACTAGTTAGCTTCAGAAGCAGGACTGTATTATTAGTTGCCAATGTGATGCGTAACCTCAGGCACTTTAATGTTTTGCCAGCCAGGAAGCGATTTGAAGCATGTTTCTAGTCAATTAAAATACTGTCAAGACGAAAGTATATGAAATCATAAATAGCTGTAAAAAAAAGGATTTTCTTTTTTTTTTTTTTTTTTTATTTTATTTTTTTTTTTTTTAGTAAGGTAGAAGCTCTCAAAGACAAAAGGGAATTCTCTGTACTTATCTAAGCCATTGATTCACAGTACAGTGAATGCGACCTTAGGATGCTTAATGCCAGAAAAGAACCACTGTAGCTTCATGGTATTAAATACTGATCTGCTGTAAACTCACCTTGCTAGTTCAAATGTGTTTAAAAATTGGACACCTAAGCTTTATCCTGTCAGGCTTTCTGCTGGATGAGATATTGCCTGTCTGTGGCATTCTAAGTTTTTGCTAGATAAGGTGTTGTCTACTCGCCTGGTGATTCTGTATTGTGTGCTGTAATCTAGCCAATACTCTGTACTGTTCTTTCTGAGTCATCCCAAATTTATCCACAGATCTGGATTTATGACTGTGGCCTACTGTTTCCCCCATTATTGTAGTATGTGACTAATTCAACAAGCTTTGTATTTATTCTCCTAGCAACAACCGTGAAGGAGAATTGTCTTTCCTATCATGCTGATTTCATCATAGCATGTTTTCTCTCACGTCTAGTAGATGAAACAATAGGCATTTAAAAATGTGGGCTTTGAGGAGTTCACTGATTAAAACCAGGAGATTGTAACAGGTGAATTTTTTCTTAGTGTGTCAAGTGCTCTGCTGTAGCTCTGTCAACCTGTTTCATTCAAAACTGGGTTATTCTTGTGGTTTTTAGGAGTTAATTGCTTGAAATATTTTCTTTTCCAGAGTCACCAGATGACGTATTTCACATAGTCATCACAGTCTTTGATATAATATCTGGATGACTTCTGGGGATTCAGGATCCCCTTCCACTGAAGTCCTAGTGTGACTCTGAGGGCTCACAGAGCTGGTTATATGAGCAATTCTTGTCTCCTTGTTGCTATGTGGTCCCTTGCTTGCCCGTTGGAGTGGAAAGGAACATCAAAGTCCTACACCAACGGGGCATCGAAGAGATGAGGAGCTGGGCTGTGTTTTGCTGCTTTATTCACCCTGTGCACTGCTTTAACTGGTGGTCTGGCTCTCTGGGGAAGGCAAATAAGGCCAGCAATGCTACCTTGTGATTTCTTCTCAAATCTGTTGAAAATTTGCTAAAAAAGTAAACTGTAGAGGCCAAAATTATGCCTTTTTATAAGCTGTCCTCATTCTGTCCTCCTCCAGAAAGAACTGAAAACATTCCTGATGCCTTAAGTTTTGTTACTGCTGTTTCATTTATAAATAAAGACTCCAAATGAAACAAAAGTGCTAAGTACTTAATAGGCAAGAACAAGGAAATTCCTTTGTCCTTGAGCGCTCGCCACCTCACAAAGGAATGCAAGGTGGGGCCTGAAGAAACAAGGAGTGGTTCTGGTGCCTGCAAGTGGCTCTGCCCTGCCCACAGCTCTGGTTCACTCACAGTGACCTCTGCAGAACCCGGCTTTATTAAGGGTGGGCTAAGGACAGCCGACACCAAACTGAGCGATAATTTTAAGTCGGAAATTCCTTAAATCCGAGAGTTTCCTATTCAGATTTTGTTTGCAGGGCATGCAGGAACAATAGATAGGTGCGTGAAAAAAAGGATATTTTGTTAATGTGGTGCTGTGGAGAAAGCTGGGATTTCTGAAACAAGATTGCATTGTTCTGTGCTACAAAAGGATCCTTGGACTTTTTATATCAGGAGAAATAAAGCAGTAGTCATGACATCTTTTCCTATTATTATTCAGAAAGCAGTATATACTTATTTTAATCTTCTAGAAATGCAAACAAAACACTTTTGAGCATTGCAAGTCTTCGAAGGTGGAAAAGTATAAAGTACCCACATCCTTGGAAGGGGTAGCATCACAGATCTTTCTTTTCTGGCACTCTTTGTTCTGCCAGAGCTGATGCATGGAGATTTTAATCTATATCTTTACCAGAAATTCCTCTGAAGCTCAGTCTGATAATAGACTTATTTTATAATTAAATGTTTGAGAACTACTGATATTTATATTTGCATGTGATTAACTTTTTACAGCACTGCTTATGGGGCTTTTTTGCTTTTACACTAGCCTGGAGTCAATAAATATGTTTACAGATGTCAATTTGGTCAGCAGTAAAGAGGTAAATAGAAACTAATGACACTCATCAAGCCTGTGGCATGAATGATTTATTGGACACAATCATTTAACACTTTTTTAAAGTCAGTGCAAGGGAAAGAAACAGGTTTCTTATTATGGTAAACTGTATTTGTGCTGTCAGCATGTAGTGATTTATGACAAACCTGTGGCCAGGATTAGGATATTATAAATGAAGGAAAATAGAAGTCTCATTAATTTTTTATACCCACAGGTAGAAGACATGCAGTGGGCTAACAGAGAGCGCACACATCCTGCATCTGTCTGCAGCCTGCCCTGTAAAGCTGGGGAAAGAAAGAAAACGGTGAAGGGAGTGCCCTGCTGCTGGCACTGTGAGCGCTGTGAGGGGTACCATTACCAGGTGGATGAATTCAACTGTGAACTGTGTCCCATTAATAAAAGACCAAATGCCAACCGCACGGATTGCCAGCTTATCCCTATAATCAAACTGGAGTGGCACTCTCCTTGGGCCATCGTGCCTGTCTTCATCGCTATTCTCGGTATAATTGCCACCACCTTTGTGATTGTGACATTTGTCCGGCACAACGACACACCCATCGTCAGGGCCTCTGGGCGGGAGCTCAGTTATGTGCTCCTGACTGGGATTTTTCTCTGTTACTCCATTACTTTTTTAATGATTGCAGCTCCTGATACAGTGGTCTGCTCATTTCGAAGGATCTTTTTAGGACTTGGCATGTGTTTCAGCTATGCTGCGTTGCTTACTAAAACAAACAGGATTCACAGAATATTTGAACAAGGTAAAAAATCTGTCACAGCTCCCAAATTTATTAGCCCAGCTTCTCAGCTGGTGATCACTTTCAGCCTCATATCCTTGCAGCTTATTGGAGTCTTCATCTGGTTTGCTATTGATCCACCACACACCATCGTAGACTATGGAGAGCAGAGGACACTTGAACCAGAAAATGCCAGAGGAGTTCTCAAATGTGACATTTCAGATCTTTCTCTCATTTGTTCCCTTGGATATAGTATTCTCTTGATGGTCACATGCACTGTTTATGCTATTAAAACAAGAGGGGTTCCAGAGACCTTCAATGAAGCGAAACCCATCGGATTTACTATGTACACAACCTGCATAATTTGGTTAGCTTTTATTCCAATCTTTTTTGGTACGGCCCAATCAGCAGAGAAGGTAAGTGATGATATGTTTACATATCACAACACTGCTCTTTTTCTATTTTCATCTCTCAATAATTACAGCACTGAAACATTTTCACTCTTACGAATGAGTAATTCTGTATGATAATGGCAATCAAACTGTCAGAATTCACAGACAATAAGGTATATGTTTCCAAAGGTAGGTTTCCTGTATATTAACACAAGAAACTGTGATTGTTGTGTGATGGGCATAAAAATGTTGACAATTTCTCAATATAACCTTAAATGACTGTTTCTTCTAACGTTTGTTATTGCCCTTCAGTGATGCTGTGGCCTGTTACATGGAGCACTATCAATCTTTGTTATCATCCACAGATCTGATAGAACTGGTTGCATTCCACAAATCTAAGAAGATCAACTTACATTTGTCAAAAATAATGAAGAAAAATGCTGGGGCAGAATGAAAAGAATTACTTTTGTCTCTGGTTGACACACAAAACTTAAAAAAAAAATAAATTAAAAGAACCAAAGATAGAATAGGAAGAATGAATGATAAATGAATGATCACGTAAAGCATAATTCACTAATTTTTAAATCAGTGCAAAAAGATAACACTTTTCTGATCTTTTAATAAGAAATTTAATTATAGATACTTGGATGCAAAACAAGTGAGACATGCAACTCTCCTTCTCTCAATTTTAATGGGAAGGTGGAGGTAAATGTTGACTGTGTGAGTATTTTATTGAGCTGACAGTGGTGAAAGTGACAAATTAAGCAGGGAAAAGCAATAATACTAGAATCAATCTTCAAAATGGCAAATATTTGATATATGGAAAATCTTAAAAATAAGAAATTAAAGTCAACAGTTTTTTACATAAATTCTTGTCTTTCCTTCTAGCAGGTGTTTTTTATAATGTTTTCAATATGCATTTTAATTTAATTGGAAAAGTCGGCATGTGTTCACTTATAATTGTGCAAAGATTTGACATGTCTTTAGTTTAGAGGGCACCATTGCCTGTGGAATTAAACAACGATTCTGTATACCTCAATAAAACACTTTCTAATTCAAGCAGAAGAACTGTATGGGGGAGACAGTGTGGCAGAAAAAAACATTTTCCTCACTAAAAATTGAAGCAGGCTTACTAAATTGGATCAGACTTATTTTCACGGCTTTTTGGATTAAGTCAGGGAAAGTGACTACCAAGGTAATGCCTTATCACAGACCAAGTAAGTAAAAAAATCTCTTTTGACATAGGAGAACATGTTTAGATAAATTGTTTTTAAATTCTGACTTTGTTTTATGTGTAGGCTTAAGTCACAAAAATGCTTTGTTGTATAAAGGTGCGGTACTTTTAACAGCTTGGTCCAATCAGGTTTATGTCAAGTACTTGAACCAAAAGAATTGAGTCTTGAAATAGGAAATATTTCTTGGCTGGCGACCATGCAGTGACTTCGATTTACACCACTGGTTTACCTTGGCTTGTAGTAAAGGATGATTTGGTTTCAATCTCCAAAGATAAGATTAATGAACATCTCTTCTGCTTTTCTTTTATGAAACCCAAGACTGAATACACAAATGATGCTAAATCACACAGCCTCTAACACTAAATTTCACTTGATAGTTGCCTTTTTTTCTTTCTAAATGGTTTATTATTCTTCAGAAAACGATTTCAAGAGGGAAAAACTGCTAATACAGTAGCTCTGTAATTCAAATAATTCTTTTCAAAGTGCTTCTACTTTTTTCTGCAAATAAAAACATGCTTCCCCACAGAGTCTTACATGACAGTTTACATCTTACATCTTCATGAGAGTTTACATATTCCATACAATTAAAATACTTCTCTGAATGGGTGTTGTGGTTTAACACTGACCAGGCACCCACGAGAGCCACTTGCTCACCCTTCCCTGCCACAGCTGGGCGGAGGAAGGAAGAGAAGGAAAAAAATTAATGAAGGCTTCGTGAGTGAGATAAGGACCGGGAGAAACACTCTAAGGATGAAACAGGCTCAGCTTAAGTTGTGAAATGAATTTATTGCTGACAGAATCAGAGAAAGACAATGAGAGGTAAAATAAGCCCTTAGAACACCTTCCACCCCCCAGTTCCTCTTTCCTTCCCACCACAGCGCAGGGAGAGAGGGCCTGGGAGTCTTTGGTCCGTTCATCATTGAGATTCTCTTCCACTGCTCCAGAGAGGAGTCCTTCCCTGTGAGGCCGTGGGGTCCCTCCCACGGGTGACAGCTCTCCGTGAACCTCTCTGACGTGGGTCCCCTCTCAGGAGCAGCAGCCCCACCGCCCCTGCTGCAGCGTGAGCCCTCCCAGGGCACACAGCGCTCCCAGACTGCTGCACTGGGGCTCTCTCTTTCCACGGGGTGCAGCGCTCCAAGGCCAGGCTGCTCCAGCCTGGGAGCGGGGCCCTCTCTCTGCACCGGGTCTGCCCCTGGATCCCAGCCTCCCCCAGGCATCCACCCGCCCCGGCACGGGAAGGGCTGCGGGAGGATCTCTGCATCCTCCGTGGATCCCCAGGGGCTGCGGGAGGATCTCTGCATCCCCCGTGGATCCCCAGGGGCTGCGGGAGGATCTCTGCATCCTCCGTGGATCCCCAGGGGCTGTGGGTGGATCTCTGCATCCCCCGTGGATCCCCAGGGGCTGCAGGGGCACAGCTGCTTCACCATGGTCTGCAGAGGAACCTCGGCTCTGGCACCTGAAGCACTTCCTGCCCCTCCTTCTCCACTGACCTTGGTGTCACCATGCTGTTTCCCTCACATGTTCTCACCTCCTCCTCTTCTCTGACTAGAAATCAAAATCTTGTGACTTTGTTTTGATTTTCTTCTTAAATATGTCAGCACTGTGACATTACCAACCTGTCTAATTGGCCCAGTTTTGGCCAGCAGGGTGTCCCATCTTCAGAGCCATCAGCCATTGGCTCTGCTGGACACGGTGGAAGCTTCCAGCACCTTCCTCACAGGAGCTGTCTTTGTGGCCCCTCTGTTGCCTAAAACCAGGCTGTGCCAAACTAATAAAAGGGGATAAAAATGTAATATATTAGTGCACATGTATACATGGTCTGAATAAACTTAGAGTTTCTCAGTTAATGCATAACACCGGAAGAAGCATTTTAAATACCAGCAAATGTATTCTAGAATATTTTATTTGAAATTTGATATGATCTTTTTGGAAGATAAAACAAATGATAAACTTACACATACTTTTTGTTAGTACTTGCAATGCAGTTATTTTATAATACTGATTTTTTTTTTTTTTTTTTTTTTTAATGGTT
>VXAC01004456.1:85219-193490 GCA_013399225.1 Rhipidura dahli | reverse complement strand
TTTTTCAGCTAAGAATGATATGATGAACTCACATACTGGAAAAAAAGCTATGGATAAGAGAAAGTTAATTGGAACTATGTTTTACACTTATACTCTTGTTAAGACAAATACAAAATCTTTAAATAGAACACTGGAAATTATGTTGGAACTGTTTCTGGGATGGTCTTGTGAAACTTCATGCTCTTGCTAGCTCTTGCCAAGTTGGAAGCAGTACATCAATAGCCTTTGTTGTAGCTTTACAACGCTTGTAACTTACAGAAAACAAGCAAACACATGTATGAAAGACAGAAGAGAAAAAACTAAAAAGGCTTTTTGCAAGGCTCTGAGTAGATATTCAGCTTGTGGTCCTTCTTATCTCCCACGACAAGAATTCCAGTTTTGCATAGGTTTCAGAGCAGTATCAATAATTCGATCTTACAGATAGGATAAAATGGATCTGGTAAGTTGTCATGTATAGGCTTAGCCTAAATAGCAATGCTTATGCAAGCTCATCACATGCCACATCTTGAACTCGACACCAGTTCACCACCACACTGCTGAACTTGATCACCATTAGGAGATCAGCACCTAATGAATATCATTTTACCTGGTATTTCCTTTAGACCAATAATGTTTTGAAGCACAATTATGGTGACTCAACTGAAGTGTTTGTTATAGACAGTACAGTAGATTGATGTATGTTTCAGCCACTTGTGACCATTCTGTTAAAGAATTGTCATAATTTGTACAGCTGAGAAGATGATAGTGAGTTGGACATCCTATCAAAATACAAGATCCAGACAAAAAAAATCTAATGACATATAAGCCCAGTAAAATTTGTAACGGAATTGATAAATACAATAAAATTCTAAAATTTCATGTAAGGGGCAGTGATTTTTTAAATTCATGTCTCATAAACATAGAAATACCAGGAACCAGAAATGATGCAAGTCCGATTTCACATGGATCGGTGACCTTTATGCTACTCTAAAAACACAAAACTAATTCTATTATGGGAATAACTATTGAATTAGATTGTTAATACTGAATATGCATGTGTAGAAGTATTTATTTGCACATAACTGTAAGCTCTTCCTTGCATGAAACAAGAATAGCTACTATAGAAGGCCCAGAAAAAGCAATAATTTTAATACATATATAAGAAAATTCTGTTAAGAAAAGAAGTTTTTAAATGGTCATATACACTTATTTTTTTAAGTTTGTCTTTCAGTTTACAGTGAAGCTTCCTGCCAGGGAATGAAATGACAATAGAGAGATCTGCGTGAGCTCATCCAAGAGAGTCAAAATTTAAACATAGCAGAACATAATTTTTTTTTAATAATCCAAATAAAAGTAGGTTAATTATGAAATATCTCCTTAGGTTTAGACATTAATTTTCAGTGTGTGTAAATAGAGTTTGAATTTTTCTTTTCCCAAAGTAGTGCTTTCCAGACTGGAGTGTGATTTTATAATCAGTCAATTTACCAGAAATATGACCCTAGTAGAATGGTCAAATGATTGTTTTCATGATGATTACCAAGGTTGTATTCACTTGATATTGTGGAGAATATGGATGGGATTAAAGTGGTGTTATCAGGCTCGCTGATAGAACTGATGACACAGCACCAGCATAAATCTATTTTCTACAGAAAACATCCTTATTTCTAACATTGTACAATAAGAATAACTGAACAGTGAAGGGAAGAAAGGCAAAGTACTTGATTTTCCTTTTTCTAACTCCACTGAACTCAGATGGAATACATTAAGAGCAAGTATTCACAGGTATTGTGAATGCCATTCATCCAGGTACTGCAAAACACTTCCCAATTACAAAAGAACAGTCAGAAGGAGATTAGAAGAGAAGAGGGGAAATACTTATGAGGTGGTGTTCAATGGAAAATAAAAAATTTTTAGCTTGGATGCTTAAGGAACACACTACATTTTGCAAATGCCTTTTCTAGAAGTTAGAACTCATAATTGAATGAGGTATAGCAGAAGAGCTCACAGCAGGCAAAGCATCTATCTCCTAATCTAGTCATCAAAAAGACACAGGCAAACCAATGTGGCATGATGCTGAAATTGGTCCCAAAGCCCAAAACTGCTTTCCAAACAGTCTCTGTAAGGGAATTGTTTGTACCATATGTTTTCCTTAAGAACCGATCTACTGAAAGGGTGCTTTAGATTATGGTACAAACTGAAGCAGCTTCCTCCAGAGCACATCACCTCCTATCCCTTTGAGCCATCACACTGCATAAAATTTTATTGATCTACAAAGATCACATACCTCCATCAAGGCTTCCAGATTCCAATTTGCAAATTTCTCTGCTGTTTCTCTACATTATTTGCCTCGTCAATGAGGCTTGTAATTTCTTTGTTTCCAATGACTACCACAGTTATAACCTTTGTCCTTTTCAACCTTCAGCCTTTTGCTGTTTAAATCCTCTTGTTTCCCTGCTTGCTTACTTGATGGTTTGTCCAAGATAGAGCAGTCATTGCGGCCAGTGCTACTTTTCTTCCTATATCCCAACATCTTATCTTTAATGTCTTATGTCCAAAATCCTAGTTCTTTTTGGTGTGACTTAGAACTTAGACCCTCCACTTATCTCTATGTCTCTTCCTCCTCTCCCTCACTGACATCAACAGTGGAATTTTGTTACTGGTGTTTTTTACTTTCACTCTTAAATTTAGATGTTTTTACAAACATTTCCTTCCTTCCTTCCTCTCTCGTTCCTCCCTCCTTTCCTGCCTTCTTCCTTTCTTCCCTCCCTCCTCCAGCATTCTCAAATTTGTCCAAGTTCCAGTTCCTTTGTCTAGTGCTCTACTTTTGAAAGGCTCTGGTAAAGCCACAATCAAACGAGTGAGAGTTTTGCCAGTGATGTCAAGAAACATTAATGCCCAAGCTGTTCCTTTAATACTTTCTCTGTATGCATCCCATTTATATTTCAAGCTGCTGAAAGCTTTTCTGAAGGGACCTGTGTAAGTTGGAATTTTGTGCATCTGTGTTATATAAGAATATAAGTGGGGAATTTGACACTGTATATAAAAATTTCATTTTTTATCTAAAATGTAGGTCATATTTGACTTGGCTTTAGCTTGAGCTGGCTATCCTGTACTTTTGTGTAGTTTTAATAAACAACCCATGTGTGTTTGAATTCTCCGCACACAAGGAGACTGGCATAAAAAATACATTACAGGCAGTTCTGGTTTTCTAAGCACCCAAAACAGGGAAAGTGTTAAGTACATTATGTCCTTAAATATTGCTTTAGCATAGGAAATTTTAAACACAAGGGAGGCATAAAATGAGAAGAGAGAAATGTGTGGTGAGCAGGGATCTACATCTCCTAGGCAGGGATGTAACAAGAAGATCTAGCTGACTGACTGTTTCCTTGGGGGTTTTTTTTTGATTTTCTCTTTCTCTTTGTACCCATGTAGATCTCTATGGTAGTTTGGCAGGTTTCATGCTAGACTGGGGGCTACAGGGAAGCACTATCAGCAGGCTTTGCTCCAACTGCACTGGCTTTGAGAAGGTGGTTCAGAGCCAGGCATTTTAGGGTTTGACTATATTCATTTTCTCTCAGGGTCACCAGAATGTACAAGGAAGTGTCAAAACTGCAGTTGAACCAGCCTCTTCTGTATGACAGCAGTTAATGTGGTTTCTACACCTCACTGCTGGAAAAAGTTATTTTGAAATAACTGTTTGAAAACAGTGACAGTAGGCTGAAGATAGATTTTTTTTTTTTAATTGCAACAAAGAGATTTTTAAGTGCTGTCAGTTTCATCTCATAGAGTGCACTAATATCTTGTAGAGCACTGTTTGAATATAAACCTAATTAGTAATTTCTGTCTCCTCTACATGACTGAAATAAAGGCTTTTGTAAAGTCATGCTAGACTTTTTGTCTATTTAATGAAAGGATTAAGCCTGATTTTAATTCTCATCTGAATATTAACACAAGCTCTTTGAGCCTCTTTGCCCATGTGTGAACACAGGCATTCCTCTTAAAGTTATTGTGAACACATATTGACAGAAGACTAGACCCCTATGGTTGTAAAATGAACCGCCAGCACCTCTCCAACACATGTAATGCCTGAGAGCCTGTGCTGAGACCTATTTTTCACTGCAGTTAGCATTACCATGCTGTTTAAAATGACAGAGTATAAGCAAGTAACTTAGATCTAACCTGTCAGGTTAGCCAGCAGTGATGTGTTTCTGAGCACCAGAGTGCTTATTTTCTCACTTTTTTTTCCTTTTTTATTCTAACTTCTTCAGCTCTGGTAAACAGTACTCTCCTTCTCCTACAAAGCCACCCACTTGGGTGAAGTACTTTTCTCAGAGTATATTTCTCACACTCTATGCCTTATTTACTTCTTGTTGAAATAACTTTTTTGATATATTCACAGCTCATCTCTCTTTTTTCTTCTATTAACCAAGGCCTCTTTCACTTATTTTGAAGAATCACACTCTCTTTTCTTAAGAGTGCATGTTTTCTTATTCATGTGATAACTGTATTTTGCTCACAATCTAATTAAAGTGTGTGAGTAATATGTGTGTTAAAAATGAAAGAGAAGAAGAAAAGAAAACCCTGTTACTTCCTAGAAGCTTCAAGTACTTAGATTTGCCAAAGAACATTAAGGAACCCAGAGTACATGCAGTTTTCAAAGATGGGCCTTTATTATCCTGTTTCTTTACTTACACAATCACACCCTGATGCAGGGGGTGAGACAAAACATTTGTCTGCAGGTGTCAGATATATGATAGATATGCAGATAGCTGATAGTTTCAGATATCATGTTTGCTTATTTCAGCTGAATAAACAGCTGTCTAACAGGAGATGTATTTATTTCACAGATACAGAACAGTTGTTCTGTTCACAAACATGTTTGTGTTTAGGGAGCTATTCTAGCTGGAGACAACCTTAACAAAAGGAGCTAGTTTTCTTGGAAATTTTGAAATATTGAATATTTTGATATGCCCAAGATATTCTGCTATAAATTCAACCATCTAGCACTTGATTTCCTAATTTTGACAATTTTGTATCTACGATGTATATACAGTTCATGCAAAGTCCAGCTCCTTTGTATTGTTTGTTTGTCTATGGTTGTTCTGGAAAGTTTAAAAAAGCAGCAGATTCCTATTTTCACTGAACAACCTTCTTGGTTTTTTTTTGAATGAGAGACTATCTATAGATTGTCATGAGAGGTCTCCTAAGACTGCACAGGGAGAAAGTTTTAGTAATGTTTTTTTTTTTTAAATCCGTGTTCTGATTTGGTTGTGAAAATGAGGAGAAACTAGCTGTCAGTAGATGGACAATTATGCCTAGGAATATTGAATTATTTCTCAGCAAATGATGTTTGGATCACTTATAACATTAATTAAGGTGGGCAGGACATTTGGTGGAGTCATTGTCCTGAAAGTTTGCCATTTGGACAAACTTTCACATGGTCACTGTACAGAAAATATTGCTGCTTTGTACCCAGATCCCAATTTTTTTTCACAGCATGAGAATGCCAGGTCAGTGGCCTTCACCTCTGTTGCCAGTATTCCTACAAGTCCAGGCATGAAGCTCTACTTTCAAATTTCAGTTTAATTAACAGTTGTTCGTGTTGGTTTAAGGTATGTTAAGCCACTTTTTTGAGTCTATATCCCTGCTTTTGAAGACACAGTTGCATACCCAAGGCATGCAGGGAATTGTACAGCAAATATTATTTATGGTTATATTAAATTCCATGATCTTCCCAGCCGTTACTACATTGTCATCAGAAGTGCTGTTCATCAAGAACAGGAATGGAATGGAATGGAATGGAATGGAATGGAATGGAATGGAATGGAATGGAGTGGAATGGAATAGACTAGACTAGACTAGAATAGAATAGAATAGACTAGAATAGAATAGAATAGAATAGAATAGAATAGAATAGAATAGAATAGAATAGAATGTGGGTCCTTTACCATATGAGCATGTAGGATTTGTGAATTCATTTCTTAATGGGATAGTGATTGTATGAGATGGAGAGAGTCATATTTGTCAAGGCTTTGTCAATACTGCCTTTGGAAATTTTTGTTATCCCTGAACTACTGCTGAGCATTGTCTCTGACAACGATATTCTGTAAAGGAGCTAATTATGCCAAGGAACTTACAAGGTTTCAGTCAATCTTGTTTTCCAGTGGATTCCGATTCCAGTGAATCTTGAATTTTTAAGTCATACAAAAAACTTCCATTTGAAGGTATGGAAAAATATAACTCCAAGATGCTCTGTAGCAAGTTTATGAAGCTAAGGTTCATAAAATATGAGACAAAGTCCCTCCATTCTCAAGAATGGTTATAAAATGACAATATCTTAACAATTTTTATGATGTAAAAGGATGCCACCACCTCTTCTGCCTGTCATAGCTGTATTTGATTTAATTTGTTTTTCTTTCAAGGGCCTGAAAAGCAAATATATTACGTCATGATAAATAAAGTTTGTTGAAACAAACAACAATAACAAAATGAGTTTGTTTTTTCTGCAAGCAAAACCAGAATAAATGCATCTGATTCAATCCCAACCAATTTTTAAATGATAGCTTATTTGCCAAATCAGAGGAAAAAAAATTGTCATTGACCTAAGTTCATTACCTTGCATCCTTCCTTCATGGAGTGCTGTATACAATATTCTGCACTAACCCTAGGGGAAACACAGCCTTCAGCTACAGTTACTTGTAAATGGGAACTGATGACTAACAGAGAAAAATTGCACAGCTCCTTTCCCAGGAGATAGAGGATATCTCAGGATATTTCCATTGAGATAATTGCTGCCCTTAAATCTGTTAGTGGCATCAAAAACTATGACAATAGTCTTAGTTACTGGTGATTCCATGAAGAATTCAGTGCAGTCCTCTCTGAATCCACTGGCACCCAAGGCAGTACTTGCTCGCTTGCGACTCTGCCTGGCATTCACAAGCAGTTCAATGCCTACATTCCTCAGCAATTTGATCAAAAGTCTACATTCCTCAGCTTCATGATCAAAAGTCTGGATGTACCTGAATATAAAAATACAGAATGGATGCTCAGCTGTAGCAAACTTTGAAGGGATTCTACTGTGGTAGGAGTTTTGTCTATGCAATGGATAAGTATTTTAATAATGTATAGGGGACCTGAATGCAGAGGAGTAAGAGGCTAAACTCTTGAGTGCCAATGCACATCACTGTGGTACGTTATACACTTATAAAAGGGTGGAGGTAGATCCCAAAACAACTATTAATTCTGCAGATAAGCCTTCAGACATCTGTCAGAAACCAAGAATCTAACAATATTCAAAAATAATTAAATTATGACAAAAATAGTGCATAGCAGCATTTTTTAGTGCTAAAAACAATTTTTAAGGGATAAAATATCATACTTGAGGTCTTAATGCAGTCTCTAGTGATTAATAATAAAGATAAGGACTTCAGAGAGTGGCTTTTTCTAGGTCTCTTTTATACCTTCCTCTAAAGTGTCTTGCTTTGGCCACTCTAAATCATGGCATTTGACCACATGGGTCACATTCTCATCTACTCTGGTAACTTCTACACACCTTAACATTTAAAAAATAAGGTACATTTCATTTTATAGCATATATTTCTAAAAATAAAATAGTTATTTGTAGTAGAAGAGTAGAACTGGGTGGGTTTTTTTGTGTCACCATTTTTTCCTTCTTATTGGTTTCCCATGATATGGCATTGCTGTTATTGTTTATGAGCTCCTGAAAAGCTCTGATGAGCTTTTGAATTTTTGTTCCACATCTGTTTTTTGCAGCCCTACTTTATGTGAGAGATCTGGTCATACATTCCATACAGAAATAACAGTAAACATAAACATCACCACCTCACCTGCAATCATTAGGTAGCTGTGGTTATGAAAAATACTTCTTCATATAAAATCTAGTCTTCATTTCTTCATGTATTCATCCTGAAGTTTGAAATTTGTATTCTCTGCAGCTAAAAAAATACGCATCTGTACACATGCTGTGATTTTCCACTTGCATAGCAACAGTATACTTTTTAAGGGGAGACAAAAAATGCTCAATTATTTGTGATTACTCCAAGATGCTTTCATCTGATAATGCAAACCACTGTGTTTAATACCTTTCAAATGTATAATGTATGACTTTTCATCCTAGTGGAAGCTTTTAGGTTTTATGCAGTTCATGAAATTTCCTAATCTGACATAATTGTTGTGGCACCAACAGTTTAAAAAGTACCTCTTCTTGTAGAGGAGTCTCCTAATCTGCAGGGTGCCTGTTCTGACAGAAAAGTGCTGTCTGGCTTGTGGTCAGACTGCTTAGTAGACAGTCTTGGAAGTAAAATGGGGACAGGTAACCTCCCTCACTTGGCCTTTCTTCTTGTTGTCTCACAGAGGTTTTTTTTCTTAAAGGACTTGTGTCCTGGTTTCAGCTAGGATAGAGTTAATTTTTTTTCTCAGTAGCTGGTACAGTGCTGTGTTTTAAAAAAAATATTAGGAACGTATAATTACTGCAGGAAGATCAGTTTTCAGTATATTTCCACTAAAAAGGTAAATGAGATGGCCCCTGCTGTGCTTACTGCTCACATGGTATTTGTACAGAGTTGGTGGATAGATCTCAGTGAATAAAGGAATACAAGATCATAGTGCAAGATGCTCATATAAAGGAATACAAGAGCCCACTGTAAGGGAGACAGACAATGCAGTTTCCTTATGGCAATATTTGTTCTCCAGACAGAAAAGCTGGGATTTATTTGACAGTATGCAGACATACTGTCTGTGTATGTGAACATACTGTGTATGTGAACATAGCCATCCTAGGCTTCTAGTCAATTTGCTGGGTCCCAACTCCATGTTCTCACTAGAAACTGTGTTTATAATGATGATAGAAGTGTCAATGTCCACCTGTCAGTGGCTTGTCTGTCATCTTTTCACATCTACAAGTGCAGTATTTATCAAACATTGTGTCTCTGAACATGCAATGTATGGAAGCTTTTAAATATTAAAATGAATATTACAATAGCACAGAAGGTTTTATATCTACTAAAATGGTTAATATATAGTAATTACCTGTGATTTAAAAAAACCCACAACATTATAACTGGAGTCCTTATAGTACTTCAGTGGTCTGAATGGTGACCTTTAGGCAAGCAAACACTTACTAAATTATACAATAATTTTACTAAATGTCTTAGCTATGTCAGTTTTTTAACCTTTGCATAAGCCATAAGCATCAACCCTGTAGCTTCTGGTTTTTATAGAGAATATTATTGTGGTTGTTGAATTCTTTATCAGAAGAAACAGAATGCATTTGACATGAAAAAAATTAGCTTTAAGGAACATTTCAATTTTTTTCCTTTTTTGATTATCAGAAGACATATGATTTGATGTGACTTCCAGAAGACATTATTATGTCTTTTCATGTCTCTGATATGCTATATTACTGTGCTATGATAAGTTTTTGGTAGTTTATCCCACACACGTTTTCAGTCAATCATATTTGCACTCATATAATTACCCATTTAAAATCCTGTTTTTATCACCAGATCCTTTTACAACCTGTAACTTCTGATAGTTTGTAGCTCTGAGTTATCTGACTTTTTAGTATTGACAAGAAAGAAAAGTGAAAAATGTATGAAATAGTGGAAGAACTTGGTGGCAGAAATATGAGTAAGCTTTGGCAGAGCACTGGGAAGATAATTTGTTGTCAGAAGGGGAGCATGGAGGCAAACCCCCAGGTTTTTTACCCTTGTATTCAGAAAGGCCTGACTGCTGCAGAGTCACAGGGTTTTGAAAGAATGAAAATTAGGGTACTTTTTACCCCCCAAGGGTGTTGTCAGAAAACCCTCACAGCATGATACTCATAGGAAAATAAAAACTTCAAATGATGGCTAACTTGAAAGGTTTTCTCTGTGAAGAAAGGAGACAGTTGTGATTTTAAAGCACATGGAGAGCCATGATTGAGAGTTTAAAGAGTTTTGTGGTAACATAGCATCACTATTCTGTTGAAACTTTGAGATTCAGAATGTTCTGACACACTTTGTCTTTATTGCTTTATTTAAATTGATTTCAATGTTCAGTTAATTGGTGCAAATAAAAACTTTTACATTCACACTTCCTTCAGTCGTGTAATCAGTGCCATCAAAATCTTTAGACTTTCCCAGAATTACAAATAATAAATTTCAGAACATTTCATATATAACTTTAGAATCCCTAATTAAAGGGGTATATGTGGTTAGCTTAGAAGTTTTGTTGGCATATGTAACTAGTTAAGCCTTACTTTTTAC
Source organism: Rhipidura dahli (assembly GCA_013399225.1). NCBI lineage: Eukaryota > Metazoa > Chordata > Aves > Passeriformes > Rhipiduridae > Rhipidura > Rhipidura dahli. The sequence continues at coordinate 183,246 of VXAC01004456.1, read as the reverse complement.
TTCTGTATGTCTGAATTTTAGTTTCTCATTTTGAACAGAGGTGAAAATATGAGTAGACATAGATGGATTATTTATTTGGATGAGGAAGCACTGTTTGTGGGATCATTTATAAAGTATTACTAGCCTAAAACGTAAACCCAAAAATATAATGTGTAAATTCCTTCACGCTGAACACAGCTTTTGTACTTTTGTTTTTGTTTCATTGGCCTGTTTATAAGTAATAAAGATCATCTGATATAATATGATCTAAATTTTGGAAGAAAGCCCTAAATCTAATATGAAGAAATGAAATCAACTCCATCCATAGCTTAGGAACAAAGACTTTTTCAAACATTTGATTGCTTTATACATTGTGTTGATAATATATGAAAGAAAGCTCTTTTGGTCCACTTACATAATACATTTAGCTTTTAAAGAATTAAGTGGTACAGAGATATATTAATGTAAAAATACCTATAGACAACATTTAAAAGTATGGATTCCCTTAGATCTCTTCTGTTCTCAGGAACTTTCTTTAGACATTCATAAAAATGTTAGAAAGTAGTTTACTGTTTCCTCAGAAATTCAGAGGTAAGATTTACAGACTTCAGCATCCGCTACTGCAGGTTGATTTGTCCTGGATCAGGATACAAATGTAAAATGCATCATGTTGTCTGACCAGTGCTCCTTTTTATTTTCTGGAAGGCAAGTGCACATGATGTAGTTTTAAGGGCATTGGTTGAGTTGCATTGGCTTCACAATTGGCAGCAAAACTATAGCCATTTCCTCATCTTATCCCTTTTGGTATCAATACTGTATATACCCTTGTAATGGGGGTCATCAATTATCAATATGGTGAAGTCAAGAAACAAGGATGACCATGACTTCATGTGTGCTTCATTCAAAGCTGTCCACCATGCAAGGTGCCATAAACAAATGTAGACATGGACATTCAGCATTTAAAGAAACAGCTTTAAAAGCTTCATGTGAAATGCTGAAATTAGGGCAGGTCATGTGTTGGTGAAGTGACATTACAACATGATAGTCTATCATTTAAAAAAAAATGCAGAATTGTCTGGTTCAGGTGTTGCAAACATTCACAGACCGAATGCTCACTAAAGAATCCTCTAATTGTCAGAAAAATGTTGTGTAGGGTGATGCTCATGTGGAGATGCAGTCTTTCAAACAGAATGGTCTGTCACTGGCTAGGTCCTCACAGTGGCATTGTCAGCTAGTTCAGATAAGACTCCCTGAACTGTTTTTTTCTGGTTTCACCTCATCAGCAAGTGCATGAAATTCTCCCATTTTGCAGGCTGATTTTGGACTATCTGGGAACTGATGAATAAGTATGCTGCATGTGTACAAAAACAGAGCCCTGCTTACTGAGCTACATCACAATTATATGTAAAGTGCTAACCTGTATTTTACCCTCACATAAAAATTTTAACTTGAATTCCATAGATCTTGCCACACTGTTAAATCTTTTCCAACTTTTGAGCTTAGCTACTCTCTGTGAAATGTGTGTGAATAAGCCCCTGAAAGCAAAAATGGACCAAAGCACTGCAGCTAAAGCTTACATAATGTGTTGTTAAAAATCCTCAAATTCATTTTCCTGCCCTATTGGGCGAAGATGAAAAAGCACATATGGTGAGGAAAGCCACTTGCTGTTGGGAGATCTCTGCATTCCCTCTGCACAGGGAGGAACAATTTAGCCTCATCCCTCACTCTCTTCTGTTAATCTGGCACAAATCAAATGCAAGAGACAGAGCGTGAATGTGGATAAGTGAGAAGATTCAATTTCCTGTCTCATGTGGCTAAACGTTAGTTGTTAAGTGTCAGGTTTAGAGCTGAGCAAACAGTGGAATAATATATTTATGGTTCCGTTTATACAGTTTGACTTGTGATTCAGTAAGCATCCTGCCTATTTTCTTGCATTTTTGTTACAACTACAAAAAATGTAGTTTTTCTTGGAGAATATATATGGACATTAAATGAGCTTTCAGCTCCTCTTTAGCTTTCCTGCTTTTTTGTAGATTTTGTATTTTCATGGAAGTGGAGGACAGTTATGAGTAATATGGATTAAAAAAGTGGATTAATGCAAAATATCTGCAACACAACATCAAATAAAAGAAGGGTTGGATATGTATGAGCTATAGAAAAATTACTTTGGAAGAGAGCAATTGTATACTATTTCCTTCCTCAATATTATGGTTCAAGAGCTCATCACTTGGGGGCAAATGCTCATGGACACTTGATTAGCCTTTAAACATTCCTTGGAAATATTCAAAGAGTAAAAGCCAGGGGCTACCAGTGATAAGGGTGAACAACACTAGCAGAGGGAGGTTGAGAATGATGGCAGAAATAGCAAGTGATTAGTAAGAAAATGACAAGAGACAGGGTCTGTAAAATTTGCTAAATATTGTATCTGATTTAGATTTAACTCTTCTTTTTGCCTTTCAAAGGTAGAAACAAAGTTAATATACACTCTGGAGTTCCTATTTACAGCCCAAAAGAAGCAAAAAAAGTGTTGTTGCAGGGATGTGTGGGGAGGCAGTGGGGAAGGACAGGAAATTATTTTAAATCTTCTAAGTGCTCCCATACTTCCTGTCTCCTATTATATCCTTCATTCTAAAGTACTCTTAGCCTTCACCTGAACAGTCTCAGGGCATTAATAATGATTTCATTCAGTGCTTCTGTTGGCAAAAATTAGGCCATCCAATCAGGGAAGGCAGTGAAGGCAGGATACTATGTCAGTGATGCAGGCAACCTGTCAGATAATAACAATCTAAAAATGCCTTCAGAGATAAAAGCAAAAGAAGTAACAAGGTAGGACACAGGGAGACAAAGTGTCCTGAGCTAAGGGTTCATTCTTAAAGGCTCACGAGGGTGACAGTGGCTAGGATCACTTGTGGCTATTAGAGGATATGTGTAGCTAGTAAATAACAGGGCTTTCATTGTCATAGATATTTAATATATTGTTTTACCTCTTAGTGAAGCTCAATAGGTGGAATATGATGGGCTTATTGGCTATGTTACACCAGCAAAGATATATTATAGTTAGAGTTGTCATGGGTTCATCTGTTACTTCCATACAAAATATTGCCCAGGACTATAATAGTCTGTCACAAACAAATTTACACAAACTACTACTGCATAAAAACAATGGTGTGCTAAATTTAACTGGACTGTTCCTACTCCAGGCCAGATTATTTATACAGTTATAAAGCTAAATAATGAATAAATATAACTACATACATCTTACAAACATCTTACATGTGTATTCTTCGTTTGCTATTCACGGTGATTTCCGAAGCATAAAAAAACAACTTCATTCCTTTTGGAAAATTAATACTGTAGATGCCTGAAATACAGGTCAGATTTACTAACCATTGACAAAATAACAGCAACAGCTAGTTGGTTCTCCAGGTTTATATCAATGATTGAAGGCAATACAATAAAATCTGTGAGTCTAACACAGGGACTGGTGAGATTCTTCCAGACAGAATAAAGCACGGACAGTATATGGTGTTTTATATCAAAAATATTTAGAGTTTACATATGACCAGCCCTAGTTATCTTATTTCCACCATAAATTTAAAAATGAAAAAAAAAATCTTTTCACCCTGTTTCAGCCAACTTTTATGTAGAAGTGGAGTTCCTAAACTGACAGCTAAAGAAGAGAGAAACAAGCTGTGGTGTGAACTACACCTGACACGATATTATGGGTTATTATCCCTCCACTGCAGAAGAAATCTGTGAATAGTCCAACAGAGGACAATCTTCAGATAAAGACCATGGCCTTTCTCATCAAACAGCTAAAAGAATCTTTTACAGTGAACTGTTGTTTTTTATTTTATTTTTTTTAATGAAATCAAACAGAAATCTGTGGTCCTTAAAAGTACTTTTTTAATATTCCAGGACATTTTAGTAAGTTAAATACCTTATAGATGGAAGTTGTTTTCAGCTGTCATTTTGATCTTTAATAGTAGCATTCTTAGGCCATGTCTACAACAAATTGGCGACAAATCTGGAGAGCAGAAAATAAAGTTAACCAACCCACACTCACATACCAAACCTGACTAATATAGTTACACTGGCAAAATCCCAATGTGTGGTTATGCCAAAAGAGGAAAGCTAATGTTAGTTTTGCATCTGTCATTCGGTGAGGTGATGTAACTGTGCTGGCAGGAGAGTATCTCTTTTTGGCATATGTTGAGAGGATTTGACAGCATAGCCCCAGCAGACTGGCTAGTGGCAGAGGCTTTTTAGTTTAGAAAAGCATTAAATTTTACACTGAAAAATGAGTGAACTGGCAAGGTAATGTATTTAAATCAGAATAGTCCAAGAAAGCAGTTAAGGGAACTGTCAAGGTCGGCCCTTTTGTCTGGCCACCATTTCGTAGGCTGCAGGCTGTATTCCAGCCCATTGAATCAGGTTCACTGAAAGTAAAGGAAATTGATAATCTTATTCCTTTAAAAGAAAAAAGAGTGTTGGGCCCTGTATTTAGATACATTGCAACCATAAGTAACAAATCTAGTGATGGTTCTGTTTTTCTTTTAATGACAGAAAATCACTGTCTAGTGACTGTCAGTTGCATGGTCATGTTCCATTTGGCATGTACCTGCTTTTTTTGTTATAAAATGACATATTAATTATAGTTTAAAAGTAGAAAAAAACAGAACTGCCTTCTAAAATTTATTTTAAGGAAGAGAAAGGAAAACTACCTTTTAGTTCTTTCACTTAATTGAGTTGGTTTTCCTCCAGAGATGGAATGTCCTATTTAATCTGTGCAACAACAACCTGAATATATAGGAATATAAACCAGAGGGATTTTCTGTTTAAAACATTGGCAACACCTTAAAACATACAATCTGTTGAATTCTGAGTTGTCTCTGAGAAATGGATATGCAATACTGAGGAAAAGACTTTATATTAATAAGTAACATTTATGAAAAGCTTTTAGGACTAGAAACCCCTAATTTAAGTACAGTATTCAAGTAAGATATACCATAAAAATACAGGTTATTAATTGAACTAATCAGAGTCACGTGTACTTTACAGAAGTAAAGTACATATTTCATTGTCTCACTTTGAATACTAATTTGTTATTGAGAAAATTATCATTTAGGTTACTTAAATATCCATAACTAGCAAATGGAATAAAATTAAAGTGAATTAAAATTATCTCAGTCTTCTTTATTTGTTCAAGAAGACAGAACAAGAAAGGTCAAAATGTCAAGCACATACCACAGAAACAAAGAAAGAAAAGTATTAATAAAGTCACTGGGTTGTTCAGTTACACCACTCAATTTTTTATTACAGATAATTCAGCAACATGTTTTAATTATGATTACTACTACTTTAGGACTTGTGAAGATACCCCTCCTAATTACAACTACTACCATTATCTGCTTTGTGGTGACACCTTTTTTTTCCCCATTTTCAGATAAGTAACTAGGTAGTACTCGATTTTAAGAACACTTTTAAAAGCTAAAAACATTTCAGTATATAAGCAAGTCAATTTGTCTCACTTTGGTCCCTAGAAAAATCTTTGAGCAAGCCCTGTTGGATCATATTTCTGGCCGCATGAAGGAGAAGAAAGTTACTGGAAATAGTCAACATACCAATCCAACTTGATTGCCTTCTTCAATGGGACATCTGTGTTTGTGGATGAGGGGAAAGCTGGGAGATGTCATTTACCTTGATTTTAGCCAGACCTTTGACAGTGTCCTGCAATATTTTGGTACCTAATTTTAGGATGTTATAGTCTTGGTGGGTGTGCATCAGATAGGTAGGAGTCAGTTTGGATAAAAAGTATCACAGGATCATGGATCTATGTCATACTCTTCTTGAAGGCCACAAGAGGTCTGTTCTGGGACCTGATTAACATCTTTACCCATGACCAAACAGTCGATGGTAACAAATTGGGGTATAATTGCTGATTTCTAAAGGAAAGGGTTGTCATACAAGGACACCTAGACTGGATGGAGGAAAGAACCAACAGGAAACCACATAAAATTAACAAGGCATGATTCAAAGTTTGGCACATGGAAAGCTAGAGACCTTGCAATGGTACAGGGTGAAAACTGACTGACTAGGGAGAAATTCTGTAGTAGAGGCCACAAAGGCCTCACAGACATCAAACTGAGCATTAGTTAACAACCATGGTCACAAACAAGGCCATCAGCCTCCTGGGCTCTGTTAACAGAAGCAGATAGGTAAATTGAGGGAAAGGATTATCCCTCTCTACCTGGTTCTTATTAGGAGACATCTGAAAAACTGACCTCCCTATGCCTCCCAAGACACACAGCAGTAGACTGGAGCAAGTTCAGCACAAGGGCCATTGATGCCTTAGGTTTTAACTTTTATATTTTCCAAAATTCTGTATTGCCTAGTGTGTAACTCTGAGGTTTCTTGTAGCCTGTTAATTTCTGCTCTCTTGTGCTGAGAAGTCATAACAAAACCTCTCTGGGCCTGCTCTTCAAGGACACCTAGACCGTCCTAAGCCCAAAAGTGTAAACTAAAAGCCTCTGAAAGGGGGGCAAGCTGAGGGGAATTACATCATTAAATTGAAGCTTTAATTGGAGAATTAACCCTGTCTATGCAAATGAACCAAACCTATAAAGGTGTAAAGAACTCGTGACCTGTTGTCCATCTTGGGGTCCATTTTGGCAACAGCCATTGGTTCCTGGGGTGTACCTTGAAGGCCCTTCAAATAAATACCCACCTTTATTCCCTTACTCCTGCCTGGTCTCTGTTTTCAGGTGGCCTTTTAAAGCATCACCATCATGATTGTTGGTGGCTGGAACACTTGCTCTGTGAGGAGAGACTGATTAAGCTGAGCTTGCTCAGCCTAGAACAGAGACAGCTTTGGGCAGACTGAACAGCAGCCCCCTGTGCCTATTATCTTGATCACTGAGAGAATGGAGCAAGTCTCTTCACAGTGGGGGTCACAGAGCAGGAATCCATGGACATAAATTGAAACAAAAGTAATTTAGTCTGGCTAAAAGGAAAAATGTTTTTCCTCCAATGGCAGTGAAGTTCAAGAGCTTTGCCCAGAGAGGCTGTGCAGTCTCTCTACATCATTGGGGGTTTGACAGACCTGTCTGGATAAAGACCTGAGACACCAGGTCTGACTGCACAGCTGACCCTGCTTTGAGGAGAATGTGTGACTAGAGACCTGAGGTCCCTTTCACCCTGAACTAACTATACTTATAAATGAAATAAAGTCTTTTTGGAAAGAATGTAATCAAATGATTCAATTAAACTGATTTGGTTTTTTTAAGTTTTTTATGGATTTTCAGCTTGAGGGGAAAAACAGGTCTTGATCTGGTACAAAACCTCTTTTTAGCACTGAGAATATCACACAAGGGGTGAGGCACTTCCCTCTCAGCAGTAACCCTGACACCATCATATAACACAGTAGATCAAAGAGTATTGCATCTGTTAAAAAGCTAAGAGATTATTTTACATCAGCTTCTCATGGCTCAGGCCAACATATTCCCAAGTTTAAAGTTCAAATTTGAACAACTGGAAACTGAAATCTCTTGGTAGCTGTATTCCACATTCTGCTTGAATCTAGGTCTGTTCTGCCCTTGTAGACAATATCTTTTCAGGCTGACAACAGATCTCTCTTAGTCTTGTGGCAGGTGATAACAGTGAAGATACAGGAAGTATTTCAGATGTCTAAAGAAAAATGCACCAGCTTATCTTCTCTGCACAATGTTACCATAGCAAGAACAGATGGATGCCTGGACATCTCAGTGTGCCAGATTCACCCTGTATGATTAACTGCATTTGTGAGAGTAACATGAGTGTTTGGGTCACTCATATTGTCCCTGAGTATACTACAGCCAAGGCATATTAGAATCAGCCCACCTTGTTGTTGGTTCTGCCATGCAATTTATACACCTTTACTGCTGCATACCTTATAGACATAAATTTCTATCTTCTGGCATTGCTCCCAGAAAAGTTAAAATGTTAGGAATTTCATTTCAGAATTAATAATCTTGACAGGTAGGAATGACAGAGGAAAAGCAAATGTTGGATGCTGACATCAGAGATATTCTAATGCAGAATCTAGTAAAGATACAGTATTACCTATTGTGGTAGGTAACGGACATTGTAGCTGCTGAAGGTTCAAATATATATACAATAATAACATAATACTGTAAAACTACTCTGTATTCACTGTTTTATTATCTGGGATAAACTAATAGAAACCTCACCAGAGAAGGTTGCAGTTAAGTTGAAAAAAAACCACCAAAACAAAAAAAACCCAACAAACCAACCCAAAAAAAACCTATGTTCAATTAATCCTGAACTTACAAATAGCAAAAAGAAGGTAAAAGTTGGAAGGGTGGTTTGCACAGGCAGGGCAGAGGGGTGGAGGGGAAAGGCATATATGTCATCACTGCTCTACCTTGTTTCTCTCTGGAGATCCTCTCCTGATATAGCACAGAGATGGTCCTCTAAGGCCATATTGCACATTTCTGTGGGGGTCAACAGAATCCTACTTTGCCTTAAGAATCCTCCGGGTAAACAAAGAGGGAATATAAGGCTTCTCAGAGTAGCACAGAACATATGATGTTTAGCATGCAACATAGGTTCGTTCAGAAGTCTTATTTGAAAACACTTATTTTGAAAGACTTTTGCTTTTCCACTTTTCAAAGCGGACTTTGAAAGGGCCGTGGGTTAGTTGCAGCTCACAATGCATCATGTTTAGCATGCAACATGCCTACCCTCTGCACTGAAGCTAGGAACCTGGTGCCTGCTTCTAAAATCCAGTTCACGTTAGTGGGTGTTTTTTCCTTCTCCAGGGTGAGTTAGAGAATTCACAGCGGCCTTCTGCAGTGAATAAATCTAACAGAAAATCTGTACTGGAGCAATGTCACAATCAATTATGGGACAAAATAAATCAGAATGACACCAAGGCAAGTAAACACTCAAGTGAGACCTTTAGAGATTAGTAGCAACAGAGAGAAAATAGCTTTATAATGTGCAGATTTTTAAATCTAATTTATACCTCAGTTTTGTTAATTTATTTTTGCTAAAATATCAGAGAAAAAATTAATGAAAAAATATTTTTATTAGTTTATAAGTTTTGATCAGTTCACCACTTGGAGTAAGAGGATGTAAATTCATTGAAACAGCCATCAGTTGATTCATCTTGCTGCCATTAAATTTATTCTGACATTAGGAATGAACACAGCAAACATTTCCCGACAAGACTAGTACTTGAGTACAGCCATTGTAAGATTTCTGTTCACAAATTGCAATTGAAACGCCTGCTAAGGGCTGCAGGGACATGTTTGATTGTTTGTTTTCCTTTTTGTCATTCCGTTTTAGCTGCTTCCTTGCTCATTGCATTGTTCCCATTAGCATAATGTATTGATTGTCTTTGCACAGCTTTTCCTGCCAAAGGCTGCCCTTCAGTTGTACAGCCATTGGGGTAACCAGCTGTTACTTATTTAAACCTCCATCATTTTGTATGACAGAGTAACTTAATTATGCCCTACTTGAAGATGCTAAATAAAATTATCTTCTGAGCAAGTGTACTTCACTTAATATTTGTCTCTATCAGGTATTTAAACTTTGACACTTAAGCTATGCGTGCAGCACATAAGCAGCATAATAATAAGCAAGCTCATTTTAAAACGAAACCTAGTACCAAGTTAATTATTACAGAGTTAGAGGCCGTTTTACAGTGCTTCTGGACCACAGCTATCTCTTTAGCTCAGGTGTTATGCCTATTTAAAAGACTTCAGAAAAAAAAGAAAATAAATGTAATTAATAGTGTAATAAACCAGCACTTAGGATTAACCTTTTTATGCTTTATGAGCATCTTCAGTAAGCATTCAGAACTTTAAAAAGACAGAATTGTAATACTCTATGTATATCAAACCTGGACAAGAAAAAATTTCTACTCAGTGATATATTCTAATTATAAGAATGTGTCAGTCAATATCAATGGCTTTTGTGTTATAGAAGAACAATTTTGTTCTTATTTTAAACCTGGTATTTGAATTAAATTCAGGCCATATATTTTTATTTTTATTGGCAACATCTTTCCTTAGTTCACTCTAAGGCAGGCTTCTTGCTTTCCCTTTTTCATCTCTAGACAATTATGCATATGAAATTGACAATTCTGGGGATGCCAACTGGGTCCTCGAGTGTAAAGTGTTCTGAAATGCAGCTCCTATGATTTCAAAAGGATTATAATTGAAAATGCCTGAATTGACATGAATTTATTTTAAATAGTCCACCTGCCACATTTACTAGTTTTTTAGCTTTAGGGTAAATGCAATCTGCATTCAGAGTAGATACCTGAAGACCTAATTAATAATAAACCACTTATATAAAATAAAGTTTTGTAAAAGTGATAGAAGTGCAAAAGTAAAATTATCCTCTAAATTATGCTGCATCTTATCTAGATAGGTTATGCAAGTTAGAATATATTTGACAAAGGAGAATTTTAATTTTGATGTATTTGAAAGTAATATGAAAGTAATTTGAAGGCTTCTTCAAAATCTTATAATAAAGGAGTATATTTTTATCAAATGAAGTTGGAAATAAGTTTTTATAGCGTTCCCAGCTATTGCTCAATAAATATGTATGGGAGGTGTGTCGTTAGTAGAAAAAGGCTGAAGGTTTTATACTGAGCTGTCAATGTGGGCTTTTGGAATATATATTTTTTAGTATCCTGGGCTTGTGATGGCTGTGGTAACAATTGTCCAGCAGTGGGGAGTACTGCCAAACTTGTTTCAGCTTAGGTCTCTGACTTCTGTACGTAGTAAAGATCTAACAAACCCGTAAAACCACTCAGTAACAAAGTAACTGGGACTTAATTCCAATCAGTAAGCAGTTAATGGGTGGAGATAGACTTAGTTTAGAGGAGAACTCATTTTTAAAAAGAAGAAATAAGGGCACAGTGTTAGAAAACATGTAAATATGACCTCAGCCTGATCCTAGGCTAAGGGGGAAGGAATACCAGACATCAACATCAAGGACTTAGGATACAGGCTTTTTAACACAATTTTCTCTTCCTTGAATTTATCTTGCAGAAGGCTGAATCTCTTGGCCTTAGGAACCAGAGGAGCAGGAACCAGGTATCAGTGTATCAGTGGAGAAGAGGGTTTGATACTCAAAAGTTTATGTATATACATATTTAGCTACATTATTAATGAGATTTTCTGGTGGTAATTAAATAATTTGAAGAGTAACAGCTAGGATAATTGTAACTGGATTAATAAGAAGATTTGTTATGGTTTTGAGTAGGCTGTTAAGATTTTAAATAGACAAACAATAATTTCTTTGCTTAGCATTTTGTCAATAAGATCTTAAATGTAACACAATCTACCATAAAAATCCTACTTGTGCATTGTGGTGAAGATTCAATTAATGTATAAATAAGAACTACTTTTAATTAATTCATTCTTCAGTTTTTACATGCAGCACAGTCTTTTTCCAATATGTTTTTAAGGTTTTTTTTTTCACTTGTGTTTGGAGGTATTTTAGTTTAGCTGTACAAAACATCAGTGTAAATTTCTATGTGATCTTTTGGAGCTCAGTATTCCTGAATATCAGGACTGACATGCACATTACAAGGGGACATAATAGAGATTAGTCTTTGGCCAATTGCTGAAGACTGTGGCTCTATTTGTAGTAAGGTTGATGAAAGGTATGGCTCACACAGACTTTAAAAACCATAATACTGCAATAAATTGTGTGCTGAGGTATATGGTAGCTATATGATAGTGTGATATATGAGAACAAAAATGAATTATATTTTTAGAATTTAGGAGAAGAAAAAAAAATCAATTTACGTACTGATATTTTAAATTACTTTGAAAGTCTGCAAGGCAGTACCTAGGATTTTCCATGATATGTATATCCTGAGGATGGAACACAGTGAAGAATCAGACTTTAGTTTATTACCAGTTTAGTATAAAATGTAGTAAATGTTGCAGATGAAGTTGAACATTTCTTTCCCTTCAATAATGTTGCTTATTTCCAATAGGCAGAATGTTTGATAATACAACACTTGTTTGTCTAGTCTTCTCCAACTTTTGCCAAAAACCAGGATAATTTCTGATGCCAATGTTGTGTGATGTTATCTGTAAACCTATCTACAGGAGTTACACATCAACAGAACGCTTTTTGAAATCAGCAGCTTTGGAGGAGCTAAAGCATCTGAAACTGGCATATTGAAACAAGAAAAGGGAAGAGAAGGAAAAATAAGGAATTAAACCAATCAAAAAATCTGGTTTTCTAGAATGTTCTGATTAGAGATTACATTTGCCAAGAGGAATGAGAGCTGACATCATTGTCTGCCATGTTGAGAAAGTACCATGTTGCTATGAATCATGGAATCATAAAAAAGTTTGTGTTGGAAGGGACCTTTAAAGATCAACTAGTTCCAGCCCCCTGCCTTGGGCAGGGAGACATTTCACTGGGCCAGGTTGCTCAGGGCCCCCCCATCCAGCCTGGTCTTGGAACACTTCCAGGAGTTAGGACAGTTACAGCTTCTCTGGGCAACCTGTGCCAGCGTCTCACCCTCATTGCAAAAAATTACTTCCTTGTCTTCAATCTACCTTCCTTCAGGGTATTTCCCTTATCCTGTCACTACAGCCTTGGTAAAAAGTCCCTCTCTGTCTCTCTTACCCTCCCCCCCGCCCCGCCACCCTTTCTATATTGAAAGGCCACAATAAAATCTCCTTGGACCCTCCCCTACTCTCCCCTCCCCTTTGTTTGGGATACAGCTGTCCTAGTCTAGTTTTGTGCTAAAATTAGGTATTGAGAAATCACTGGGAAATGTGTGGGTGAACTGAGGTTAGCTTTAGACCTGTGGTGAAATAGCACTTTGGAGCAAAGGCTATGCAATGCAAACACTGCAGTTCACAACTCTAAGTTCTCTGCATCTATTTATCTTAAAATAATGAATACAATGCTAAAAAAAAAAGGCCATTCCTTTCTTCGAATAAAATAATTTATAGGTAGAAAGGGAATTCTTATAAATATTGCTGGTAAGATCAAAATTAGACTTAAGTGGAAAATCTGAACTGAAATAGTTACTATAATTCAGTTTCAGAAATGCGAGTATTTACATGTTCCACTAAGACTTCTTCAAGCTTTTATAGCTCCTCTCACATCCAAGTTTTAATGAAAGCTCATACTTTTTAAATGTGGCACACATCTAATTTGAAATCAGTTATTAAAGCGTTCCTTTCTCAAAACTTTCTGAAAGCAGCAGAAAATTAAGAATAAAAATAAAGATTATATGTTTTTTCAGGACTACTTTTCTTCTACTGTGTGAAGAATCATAGCCTACATTTACTTCTTCAGATAATAATCTAATTAATGTTGTACTTTCATGTTTCATGTTTGTGAGAAGACTATCACATTTCTTCTTTAAGCCTCAGTTTAATTGCTAGTTTGGTAAGGAATGTTTTTGAAAGGCTAAAAGATATGTAAGTTACGTAACTTCCCATGTTTTCTAACTGAACAAATGTTTGAAGAAGACTCATACAGTGAGGTTTATCTTATATGTGGAAAATAACCTTGTTATATGAGCTAAACAAGGATTGACTTGTACCTGTTATGTTTTCCTTCAAAAAATTTCCTTCCCACAGGTCAAGGTAGAAAAGTATATTTTGCACTGAAAGCAATAAAAATCTGTAGGTGTTAGCTTATGGGGTCCTGCAGCAAAGCATGAATCCTTTGGTTAGTTATTGGCACCTTGCCAAAATCCTTACCTCCCTGTTTACATTCTCCTGGTTTCAAATGTATTTCATATCTATTTGCCTGTATCTAGTGTTTCCCTTGTTGCTTTTTGGTGTGGAATCCATTGCATGGCATTTCTTTCTAATTTGTGAACATGACTGTGAAACAGTTTTTGTCAGCCAGTCAACTCTTCAGCAAGCAGCAGCACACATGAAAGCAATTGTAGTGTATGGCATGTTCATTACTTTAAAAGAAGAAAAGGACTGTCTTTTTTCTAATTCTTCTTTGTTCTGCAGCACAGGGAGATGGCTATGAATGCTTTCAGTGTTTTACTGGGAATAAAAAAACTCATGTTGTCTCCACCACAAAGAAGGAAGGCAAATTTTGCTGTCCTTCCCAATATGAGGGATGCCTGTAGATAGGTGATGTGTATCTTCATTTTATGATGTATCATTTATCTCCTGGACAGAAGTGGTCTGGTAAAGGCTTCTAGCAGATGAGAAGGATGGGAAGAGTGGAAGGAGGGAATGAGGTCAAATGAAACTGTTGGGAAACGAAGCTTGCTGCAGTTCTGGCCTTGTAATATGAAACTGGCTGAAGCAGCTGAGAAGATTCACATAAGAGACATAAAGAATTGGATAAGAAGGATAAAGGAAAAATTAAATCATAATTCAATCTCCTGCTCTGTTTCTAGTAATGTGGGACACATTCAAGAGTGCCTGTCTCAGCAGGATTGTTCAAACTCCAGTGTTTGATACCAAGGCTGTTTCTCTATCCTGTGGAGAAAGAGGCCTCTAAAGGGCAAATTGTATAGAATTAGCCAACTAAAGTCATTAGACCAGCTGTGTCTTTTCAAACATCCACTTCTCTTTGGACTGCAAGTAGCTGAGTTGAGTCATAGGCTATGCATGCTCATAGTCTGAGATGTACCAAGATTTCCCTCTGTGGTTTAGCACTTCATTCACTGCTGGACTTTTTCAACTGTGTTACAACCACCAGGAACTGGAGAACTTGTGCCAAAGTGGAAAACAGATTCAATTTACTCAAGGCATCACAATAGCCATATGTCCTGTGTTTCCAGGATATACTATTAAAACTTAAACTGATTAGGGAACAGACTGGGTAAGAGTCTATTTGACTGTATTTGACTTATTAGTTACTGAGTTAAAGAGAAAAATAAATAGCGTGAGAAAATCAGTGATTCTGGAGAGACCCTGAATATTATCTTACATATTAGGGGAGGACTCAAAACAAGGAAGCAATCTGGACAAGGTTGTAACCTTTTCCTTTTTCCTTTAGTGAAAGTAGCTGCTTTGTGTTGAACTTTGCCTCAGCAAGCGCCAAACTGATGGGACACTACTGGGGACTTGGGGGATATTTTATTTCCAAGCAGCAAAGCCTAGCTGAGAGGCAGTCATTCAGCTGCCTGCACTGGGACAATTCAGTGCACACACCTGCTTTGATGCATAGAAATTTTTCAGGTTACCAAGAAGGCAATTCAGTTTCAAGTACTTTCAAACTGGAGAACTCATCAGAGTATCTTTGTTTTTCCAAAATAGTGTGTTTCGTTGGCCCAATCTTTCCTACATAACATTTTAAGTTTAAAAATAGAAAGAATGAGATACATAGTCCTAGAATCAATGGTCATTATCTACTTTAGCTGCTGAGTTAGGATAATCTGATTACCAGGCTTGTAGGATCCTTCTGATGAGGAAAGGGTCTAGGTCACCTGTGGGATAGAGAGATCATGTGTCTGAGTGGGGAGCTAAATCTTTTATATGAGAGACTACCTATTGTGAGGAATCTTTTGTCAATTGTGGAGGTTAAAACTGTACATAAGAAGTCTTATTTCTTCTAGGGGTGGGGCTGGGGTGGAGGATGGAGACAGGAAGGTATTTAGACCTCAAGTTTTTCCCATAGTTTAAAGGTTTTTTTTTTATTGTGCTACCATGATTTTAGTTTTCTGATATATCCTGTGACTGTCAAGAACAAGGAGAATAGATATAGCAGTCTTTGTTACATTTATGAAAGGCATTATTGGACAAAAAGTTTGTAGTTCAGAAGGGATTTTAGTGTGAAGAGTGCTGAAATTCATTTCTGTGTAACTATGAATCATAGTAAAAAGGGGACCTTTATTCTCCTCTAACTTCGAGTGAGCTACCACTGTGAAACACATGAAAAATTATTCAGACCTCATATCTTATTAAACTGAACTACTTTTGTTGCTCCTTGATTTTTAGAGCAGCTAATTCTGTAAAAGTTACAGGTAGTTATGTTCCCAGAATAATAAAAGTACCCAGAATGCACAGCCATAAAACATTGTCCTCTTGTCAGGAATAAAACAAGGTAAGAGTCAGACAAAAGTCAAACCAAGTGTGTAGTGTCCTGTCTGCTAGAGTTGGACTTCATTGGGCTGCAAGAATGGGGATTCCAAAGACAGGAAAAATTAAATGCAGGAGATATTCCTGTTCTATAAACAGACTCTTAGCCTGCAAATGACCACTTAAAAAAGTAGTAGAGCTTTTTGTGATAGAACAAGGGGTAATGGTTTTAAACTAAAAGAGGGTTGATTCAAACTAAGGATTTTTTTATGATGAAGGTGGTGAAACACTGGAACAGTTTAGCCAAAAAGGTGGTAAATGCCCCATGCCTGGAAACACTCAAGGTCAGATTGTCTGGTGCTCTGAGCAACCTGATCTAGTTGAAGATATCCCTGCTCACTGCAGGGGGCTGAATTAGAGGACCTTTAAAAGTCACTTCCAACCCAAGCTATTCTATGATTACAGTAGGAAAAGAAATGAGACTCAGACTGTCATGGACAACTCAGCCTCCAGCTCAGTATGCAGTTGCATTAGCCTATGAAGTCAGACTGATGTAGGCACATACACACAGTGTGTACACCAATACATGTCCAAAGCCTTTCTCTTGAAGTCTAGCAAGTGTCTTGAAGCCCTTCTTTCTCATTGGCTTCATTAAAGAGTAAGTAGTAAGGGTGATCCAAGATAAACAGGATCCCTGAGTCTGAAGGCCTGTAAAGACAATATTCACTATTTGAAAACTGTTCTGTCAGAAAACTCCCAGCTCGCCCTAGATTTAATATTTCGATAATTACAGTGATGGTTCAGAAAGAGAGCAATCATTAGAAATAAACCCCATCACATATGAACTGTATTTGGAAACGTGAAACGAAGTGTGATTTGGTTTTTTTGAAATAGGCTGTTGTGCTGGTCATCAATCAAATCCACAGAAAATAGATTAGATGTAATGACATATCTAATGAAAAATACCTGTGTTGAAATCCATGGGCTCTTATTATTTTAGTGTATGATGAGATTTAGAGTTGTTCACTTATGAAGATTAGTTGATTGAAAACCTTCAAGCTGACATTGACATACTAAGAGAAACCTCTTTGGTGTTTACAAGATCTTGGCACTGTGGCACCTCTTATAGCAAAAAAAGGATCATTGAGATCTACTGTAATGTATAGATTTGTTAATGTTACTATTAAATTAACACATGTATTTTATCCTATAAGATTTGGAACTTTATCTTTTTTATCATGCCACTCTTACACTGCACCATGAGAGAAAGTCAAGTCTTAGAACTTGGGTACTTGATAAGAAATACAAAACCCAAAACATATTTAAATGCCAGGCATGGTTACAGAATGCCTGATGAGGCTTAGGTAGGCACTTAACTGCCATGACTTGGGTTTTAAAAAATGGTAAGGCTTCAAAAAGAATTTTTGAGTTTAATGGAACTTTCATACACAATACAGCTTTTAAAATGTATTGCTTGCAATGATTTCAGTTTTGAAAATCACATTAGGAAATATATTTATCTTTAGGAACCCTAAATACTTTTGCTTTTGTATGCCACTTAATGCAATGCTTAACCGTAAAAGCTACTGCTGTACCAGTTTGCGTGGAGATCGGTCCATTTTGGTTCAGGGAGAGACAGATGTATTGATGCTGTCTGCATGTGAGCATGCATCTGCACAGAGGTCCTTCCACAGAAGTCTGAAAAAAACTGTGTATTAATGTGACCATGTAATGTTTTCATTAGAAATGTTCATGCATAATATAGCTCTGCTTTCAGGCACACCACTGTCATTTTGGAGATTGAAAGGAATGGAATTACTTCACTGGTGTGAGAAAAGAGTATATTATTTCCTCAAGTATTGAATTGATGTATGATTGAAAAGAAGGAAGGTGTTGCTCCTATAGCTTTCCTCAGCACAACAGAAAGATAGTCCTGATTGTCTTTTCAGTCTGGTGCTGTCCCTGAAAGCAGGTTGAGCTTTTTACAGATTTTGAAGAATTGTTAGTGTTGAAGAATAGATTGCTTCCTTTCATGGTTGTATTTGGCATAGTATTTGTATTTCTGTACAATTATACAATTACTTTATAAGGTGGTTCAGAATCCATGTTTTTTGCTTACCTAAGGTTGCTTTAAGTGAGAGAACACAGTTTATTTGTGATCTCTAAGGACAAAGTATCTAATGGAAAAACTTTGTAGGCTGAAAGGCATAAAAAATGTTCAACTATAATAGTGCACAACAGTTTATTATATCTCTACTTTTCTGCCAAGGGCCAAGTCACCCAAGGGCACTTCATAAAAAATGATGATCTGAAGCTGACATTGCAGACAGACTTACCACCTTATCTTTGGGTTAATGTGATAGTGTTGGCCAGTGCTTAAAATCATGCCTGACAATAATATCACTGAATCATCTGCCAAGGCACTGAGCATGTTTTACTTCAGTATCTTTTTCAGTATAACAAGGATTACTGAGAGATTTCCTACTTAACACAGAACTGTAAAGTAATTTTTTGTTCATAATAATAAAAAATAATTTCCTAAGAAAAAATAAATGTTGAGCAGAGCTACAATCAGTATTGCTAATATACTAGCTGAATACTTCTTAAAATAGACACTTCCATCTGCTGTTCTTATGGAGTGATCATTGTCATTTTCTTTTATGGTATTATGGAAGACCAGAGTTCCCTTCTTTTTGTAGGTGATAATAAAAAATACACAGGCTTGTTCTGAAATGCCAGATTTTTCCTTTGTATCTATAGGGAACTGAGGTCTTCTGTGAGGTGATTTCCAGGTTCCTCAATTTTCTGATTTCTTAGTTAGGACCATGACATATTAATAACTTTATGGTGTGCCAACAGAGCATTGTGATTAGAATTCAGAAGTAGGATGGAAAAAAACCAACCAACCAAAAAACAATCCGCCAACACACTCAGGAATATTCAAACATCACTATGGAAAACTTTTTTTCCCAGCTTGAAACTCACAGACTATATAAAAGATTTCACTAGATTCTGCATTATGCTGCTGTCAGTTGAGCCATGCTGCATACACTGTTGAATCACCATGTGGCATATTGGTTTAGAGACTTATGTCTGTTAAAATAGATGACACAAGGGTAACTCTATTGTCGTTCCTATTTTCTTGTCCAGACATACTGGGTTTTTTTCTAAAAATGTGTATTCTGCAGCATCTTTGTTACTTTTATGAGAATGAATTTTCATGAATATTATGTTGTTTCTACTGCCTACACTTAAGGTTATAAACCCAACAGGAAACAACCATATTCAGCTAGAATTAAAACCAACCGAAGCCAAGGGTCCTTTTGATGTATGTTCCCTTTCTAGATAGTACTTTTAAGATAATTACTTAGTATTCCTTCTTCTATTAAATCAGTGTAACAATAATTTTTATGTTGTTGTTTCTTTCCTTCCCCAGATGTACATCCAGACAACAACACTTACTATCTCCATGAGTTTAAGTGCTTCTGTGTCTCTGGGCATGCTCTACATGCCCAAGGTTTATATTATCATTTTTCATCCAGAGCAGAATGTTCAAAAACGGAAGCGGAGCTTCAAGGCTGTGGTGACAGCTGCTACAATGCAAAGCAAACTGACACAAAAAGGAAATGACAGACCAAATGGTGAAGTCAAGACTGAACTGTGTGAAAGTCTTGAAACCAACAGTAAGTCATCTGTAGACTTGGTCAAGAGTGGCAACACATCTTAATAGATGTACGTTCACCAGAATGCACTTTCTTTTAATAAAAAACTTAATTATTTTTGTTGCTTGTTCTGCATGAATCCAGAGATGTGTCAGAATTCATGTACTGCTGAATTCAGGAATATCTAGAGTTATTTACAAGAAAATGATTTTCACAGGAGGCTAGTAGGAAAAAAAAAAAGCACAAGCAGATTTTGAAAAGCCACATCTTTTAAAAATTATTTGTTTTAGCTAGTGCTATTTTGATGTGTTGTACATTGCTGTGCTAGTGGTATGTCCTGACAGTTCATGAGGTGTATTTATGGTCATCATTGTATATTCAAAACTCAAAGGCTGTTGAAAAAAACTATAATGAAAACAGCTAACCTTGTTTTTATTTTGAAGTCAGATATGGAAGTGAAAATAATGTTTTTATCTTTCTGCCTTTATATTTGTTTAATTGTTCATTTATCACAACTCATGACTAACACTTCCCAGAATAACACTTCCCATCCAGGTTTTTGTTGTGGTCTTACTCATCTTGGTGCAATATCATGATAATCCATATGAAGCTTAATCATAACATGTTCTAATATATTGTAGGTTTGTAATGGGAAAAAAATTCTTTCCCATGTCAGAAAAATTCTTGAATATTGCTACAACTCTAAGTTGCTCTGGTATAGAAAAAAACCAGAGGTTACAACTTCCATTCCACCACATAACATATCATCTTATAAACTGGACTTCAAATAACAATAATAATCAAATATAAGCAGAGACATTAACCTTACCCCAGTGCTTAGCAATGGAGAATTGTTTTCTATTGAGAAGTTAGATGTCACATTAGACAGGCAGCAGCTGTAACCGCTAAGTTTCTTAGTAATTTTACTGCAAATGGCATGGTTTATTTTTAATTTTTATTACTTTGTAATGATATTGATAGGTGATTAAATAGTACTATTTTGTTTAAGCACACTGAGACAAGGCAGTACCACATTTGCATTAAAATATTGCACTTATATCTGAAAACTCCCACGGAACTCTATCAGAGTTTGCCAGACTGAAGACTATATAAAAAAAGCCCATAAGTTTACCATACTTTAGTTGCTGATGCATGATCATAATACTGAGAGCAAACTGTTTCACTGGAAAAACTCATGACCCTTCAAAATGTTTAAAACTGCTAGAGTGAGCTATGGGTTCATACAGCTTCAGATTGTGACACGTAACAAAGGACAAACAAGAAAGGCATAGAAACTCTTTGTGGATTGAATAACAGAATAGAAATATAAAAGGCTCAATAATTTTGCAAGTCTTCAGAAGTCTCCAAAAGAAAACTCAGAAGGAAAAGAGAGGTGGATTTTGCTGAGTGTGCAAAATGACAAACTTCTGAGGAGAGGCTAAAGGAGGGTTTTCACAGTAGGGTGAGAAAGAGTGTTAATAAAAAAGTCTTGGGTATCTGATGTTTATCTACTGTACCTAATTAAGAAATGCTGTGACTGGTATTCCTTATGCTATGATTATGCATAATTCATAGAAACAGATGCTACTGGAAGTAACTCTGCTTCTTCAGTAGTATGTGTATGTAGGGTAATGCTTATTTACTGTGCTCTAAACATGATTTTAGCAGTAACACATCTATATAACTCTGAGCTCACTAGGAGTATATCCTGACCAGGATTCGTCCATCATAAGGCTTCACAGGCAAAAATTCAGTCAAGTCATTTGCGCATCAGAAAGTAATTTAGTTCTAGGCCTCAAGATGGGTTTCTCTCTTCCCTGAAATAGTTACTGTCAATTTTTTTCAATGTTCCTATGAGTTATAAGTGCACAATGCAGCATAAGTCCTTCTCACTAGGTCACTAGTACCAACTTCTCAGCACCACAAAATTTCTTCTTGCACTGACTGCGAGGTAGATCTTTCTTTTCAGTGATAGTATATGAAACTGACTGCAAAATATCAATCTACTCCTAATGTACCAGTGAGTGTTTCCCCCCATTTACCAAGCACAAATACCAGTAATGGTAGTAGTGCTCATAACTAGGTGAGAAATAGGATGAGGTAGTCATGTAATCCCTTTTGCTTCCTGCCCAGAGACAGCTCTGCTCCATCTAGTTTGTCCTGTTCCATGTAACATATGTTGATCTATGTTGTCTTCCACATGAATACATTCATGGGTTTATTTGTGAAAACAGGTCCATACTCAGTGGAAAACAAATTGTTTCTGGGAAACAGGATGAAAAAGCCTATTCAGGTGTGGTTGCAGGAGGCAATGACAAGTACATTAAATGAATATAGGTCAGATCATAATAATAATTATAAATTGTTTTAGATCCTCTCTTGTTTTCTTATTTTTCTTTTTGTTTCATTCCAACAGCAAAGTAGTGACTGCAGCTGTAAAAAGTGTTCATTCCCAGAAATATTTTGAGCAAAACTCATTACCTTTTCTGGCCATCTAGGCTTGCCAAATGTGGTTCATGTTATTATTGTGAAATGCTAACAGAGAAAGGCTTAAAGAGCAGGACACCAGCTGCTGAAGCTTTCAGATCCCCAAACATGAACTCTAGACTTATTCCACATAACTATAAAGACACATGCAATATTTATCAAGTAAAAAGACCCAAACATTGTTTGGAGATTAGATTAGTTTCAATATATTTCAAACTACTGTCTACATTAAATTCCTGTACTGTCATTTTTTAAAGTAACAACACTCAGAACTCAACTAGATAATTTTTGTTTCTTGATCAGTTCTAGATTAATTCTATCAAAACTGTTTAATTCTCAGATACCCAACAAAGTTACAGCAATTTAACAAATTATATCAGCTGAGGTGTAGTAACGATTATTTTTGTGTTTGGAGCTTCTTGAAAATGTCCTCACATTATTCAGCTTACTGAGTTGTGATAAATATGATTATGTTACACTGCTGTGGGCTAAAAACATGCATATGTAAAGTTATCACAGGACTCACCTCATACAGGATAATGTGGTAAGCTAACTTAACCTGATCATGTATCTGACCCTACTTTCAGGGAAAGGGAAAAAAAAATTAACTCTGATCTTTCTGTCCTTTTGTTCCTAAGTGCACAGAGTTTGCAGATGTGCATTTATCTTTTATTTATTAGCTGGGAAAAAAATCCTTCTATGTTTGAAGGACTTGGTGCCATTTCATCAGTTCTGCATTATTTTGCATTGGAACTTAGCAGGGCAAAAGAAAAAATAGAATCCTCTCAGAGATCCAGCTGTGGGAGCATGAGAGAGTTCAGACAGGAGCAGTACATCCCATCTGAAAGATCTGAAAGATGTAAATGAGGCTATATTTGCTTCAAGTGCCCCAATACATGCAAATAAAGCTTTTTCATGTTGGTGCTCGAATATTGTGATCAGCTATGAGAAAGTCTTGCTTTGTGTGCCAAAAGCAGTCCTTTCATGAATTAGCTTTTTCTAGACACAAGGCACTGGACCTACCTGTGCAAATGAAAGTAAGAAATATTACATTTGGCAGCTGTATTTTGATAATTCATTCTTATCTATACATTCTTAAGGGAAAATGTTACAGTAATATACAAATTAAACTGGTCTGGTTCTGTTGTGTCTTTTAAAAAATGGCAAACGCAGTATTAGATTCAAATTGCTCAGATTATCTAAGTAAACATTACAAAAATCAATAACTAAACTTCGTTATTTATACTAACCACTATTAATTTGCATCAGTTTTAGTGATCCTTTATTTAGTTTAATCTTTGATGCAGAAGAGAGAAAATGTCATTTCTCAGTTTCTGTAGTCTGTTCTTCACAAATCATTAGATTGTTGGGCTGAATTTAGGAATTAGCATGAAGGATGCTTTTCCCATCTATCTCAGCTGTTTTCACCAGACTCCATATAGAAAAAAGAAAGGAATTGAAGAAAGGTGTGGAAATAGAAAAGTTGAATGTATAGACCAAGCAATATTTTTTCCATCCTGTTATTTTCATCTTGCCAGCTGCAATCTTCATGATCATAAGGAGAGCATGTCTGTAGCAGACGGAATATAAAACATATTTAGAAAGTCAAATTCCTCTCTATGCATTGTAACATAGATCTTGTTATAGAGAAAAAAAAAAAAGATACTCAGTCCCTCAGCAGTCTGTTTTTCCACGTACCCAATTGATTTAAAATTAGAGAACTAACTACGAAACCTGACGTCACCACTTCCCTCCTCCAACCATTACATTAACCTTGAATGATATGACTTGAGTCATATTTTTATAGCATATTTTTTATATTTTTGAAATGGCAAAGATGTATGGACTAGAACCTGAAACAAACTTTCATAAAAGATTAATTCAAAAGTTCACTTTTGCAATAGTAGAGCTGTTTAATTCTTTCAGCATATTGTCTCATTCTGAAAGGAGTATCAGCTTTGATCAAAAGGAAATATGATCAGGTGGCTGTCATCATTATCCTTTTCTCCAGATAATATGTTCTTTAGGGACTATCTGCTCTGTTTCTCTTATTTGGAAAGATTGTTCCTATGTTAGGCTTTGTTCCTTTCAAGGTGGCTAAGTCTCCTTCTAGATGGACAAACCATCACTAGCTGCAAAGTTGTCTTCAACGAGTAGAAGAGAAAGAAATATCCAATCTCTAAAGTAAAAAATTCTATATGGAATTCAGACAAAATAATACCAGATGTTGAAATTCTGTTGTGGGTGTGCTGAAACCACTCATCATTGTTCCCTTCTATTGACCTCTGCTTTCCCTAGTCATAAACAAAATAAGTGGTCATGAAGAACCCAGAACTTGAGATCCAGTTTACTCACTGCTTATATACATCCTTAAACATTCTTTATTCCATTAACATCGACCATATTGTTTGGAAATACAGTAGGACACTGTCTGAGTTCAAATGCTAAAATATGGTTTTTTTCTCCTCTCTTGAGTCTAAAAATCCTGAACTTTGTTTTTTTTGTTGTTGTTTGTTTTTGGTTTTTGTTTTTGATTTACAGCCTCCTCTACCAAGACAACTTATGTCAGTTACAGCAATCAGGCAAACTGAGCAGGGATGAAATTCACTGGAAGATCTGCAGAACTGGATCTTGCAAACATAGACTTTACCACCTCCAGAATTCAGTCTTGAAAATATCAGTAGACTACATTCAAATCGATAGTCAGTCTCCTAAAGAACAAGGATTAAACAAGAGCAAAAGGCAAAAAGAGACAGGGGAAGGAAAAGTCCAGTTTTATAACATAGAGACACAGTGTCAAGCTTCTGAACTGTTCACTCACAAAAGGAAGCAAATCACAAAAGGAAAACAAACGTTAGCTTGTGAAAAAAAAAAATGCTGTTGAAATAAATCATGTCTGCTGTTATATTTGTAAGTACTTTTTTGTGATTGTGACAATTTCCTTTCCTGTCCTACATTGTTCAACTCGTAAAAGAAGATGAGTTTGTTTCTCGTGACGGCTGACTGAATTAAGTCCTGGGTTATGCTAAAATAAATGCAATGGTCAGCGCATGCTAATTTTTATACAAAATAATTTATTTCTAATAATAAAGGAATGTTTTGCAAATGTTGAGACTTGTTTTGTTGCAGTTTTAAGGAAAAAAAAGTCCTTACACTGTTGTCTATTGTTTGTTTAGAATGTGCAGTAAAGGTGGGTGTACAAATAAAATACTACTCATGGCATCAGAAGAATGCAGTGTAAACTCTAAGCATGTGTGTACGTATGCGTGTATGTGTGCACCTGTGTGTGTACATACGTGCATGCCTGCCTGCATGCGTGTGTGTGTGTACTCTGCAGTGTGTGAATTTATTTGTTCAAAGCTTTGTGACTATATTTTCTAATGGAAGGATTTTTTTCCCCTCTTCTCACCTTCAAAGTAAGTGCATTTTATATGTTTGTAAAGTAAAGGAGTCCTGATAGTAATTATTTTGTATGATTGTATTATATTTTTGAGTCTCCACTAATAATTTTGATCCTTTTCATTTCTGGAACTTACAGTTTGTAAGACTTTATGACAGCTAGACTGGATTAAGCTGGAAGTCTATTCAGCCTAGTATCCTGTCTCTGACAGGGGAATGTAGCAGATGCGTATCTCAATAAAGGTGACTTTGAAATAACAGAAGAGAAATCAATGGAGAATTTGGAAAGTAGTAGCCTAGTGAATATATGTACTATTGCCTTATAAACACTTAAAAATCAAAGAAATAAATGCCAATCTACAATCTTCACATCTTCTAATTCCCATCATTGCATGAGGTTGGAAACAACTATGCAAAGAGAAAGAGAAAATCACATATCTATCTATTGTGTTAATGAACCCCTCCAAAGAATCAAAAAAACACAGATAGCGACTGTCCTCTCTGTTACTATACCTGTGATGGATGCTCTGTAAGACTCTTTCACTCCATACAGCACTTACCATTCATCAAGTCGATGGGTCTTCACATGCAGCTGATTATTAAATGTCCCGTCTCCTGGCTTAGCCTTGATGGCTCCTTGTGCTTTTATCCTCACAGCAGATGTGTTTTTATAACATATCTTAAAGGAGCTGTGGTGGGTCCTAAATTACATGAAGGAAAGTTGAAGTATCTGAAACTGAATCTCTTTCTATTACAGTTACAATATTTAAATTCCAGCATATCTGGCAACTGTATGACAGTGACTTTCCATTTTCAAAGTATTTGATAAAATATACTTAGTGTTTCCCAGAAATTACATGTCTGAAGTATTATCTGATGATTGCTTTGGTATAGTATAGTATTGTGTGTTTGGTATGTGTGATATTTAGTGTGAAATTTCCTTTTTTGACTATGCCACAAGCACATCAAAGCCAAACCTATAAACTAACATGTTTACTTTTAAGCGTATAGATGATGTAGATAATGCAGTGAAACATGCCAAAAATTATAAATAATACTGTTTTAGTTCTATTTTCTTAGCTAATATCTCATAAAATTGAAGTTTTCTTCTGAAAATAGATTGATTAGACCAATTCTTAACAAGAGAGACTTTCATGCCTAGGATGGATTTCCCTAAAGAGAAAGAAAATCTGTTTTATCTGAAAAGCAATATTTTGACAGAGTTTCTTTTCAAGAAGCCTTTGAAAAGTTTAATTTTTGATAAAGAACAAAAAAAGTTTCAAATACTTTGAAACATCTATGCCTAATAACTTAAGCATAACCCTGTGCATTTGAAAAAGCAGTACATGGGCATTGCCTTTAAAAGCACATTTCATATACACATAAACATATGCTATATATATATATATATAAGATTAGCATATGGTATATAAATATCTTCCAGTTTCATAATGGCCTAAAGAAAATGTTATTCTGAACAGATTTTTCAAGATCAATACACATTTTATTTGGTTGAACAGCAGGTTAAAAATGGAATGTAAATTAATTTGTGCATTTTCTGTGTAATTCTGTCTGAAACATGGAGCGTATTAACACTGTAAATCCCACTGGCATTAATGTAACTAGTCAGATAAATGAGCACACGGCATAAATTACAGAACAGCACTGGTCTGCAGGTTTTGCTTCAACAGGATGGTTTTGTGCAGTTCATATAAATGCACAGAATGGTCCACTTGGATTTCAGTCATTCAGTAGCTGAGATCTTGAATTTTAATAACTAAACTTTCCTGTAGGTGCAGTAATTCTTTTCCATCTAAAATTATAAGAAGAGTTTATTCTACAGTCTTAGGGTTCAGTTTTGTTCATGGAGAAGCAGACTACCCAATTGCTGTTATTGATAATTTGTGTATGATTGTTTTGAAGCAACTCCATCAGGGCACACAACTTTGTTTTACTGACAGCAGAAACAAGTCCTTAATGTTGTTTTTGTGACTGCAGGATAAATACAATGAGATCTGAATGACTCTATGTATCAGGCCAATGAACCAGGAATCAAACAGAACTAACAGGCAATACTTTAACTGTTCTATAGAAAGAGTAATGAGCCACTGCATCAAAAATCCCCTTTTCCAGAAATGCCCAAATAACAATTTCCACAGAAGGGTTTTTAACTAATAGCATAACTTCTCTTCAAATTAATAGATAATTGTTATTACTAAAGAAAAAAAAAAAGAAATAAAGTAAACATTCCAAACAGATACAGTTTGTAAATTTTTTGTATTGGAAGACAACTTACTCATTTATGCATCTAGTTCAAGGCAGAATGTGAAAGCAGAAGACATAGAATCATGCCAGAAATGTGCAGGGAGCAGCAGCCTTTGGTTTGAAAATGTACCTAAATGATCCAGCATATTTCACTATCACATCAGCCATTAAATAAAGTGATAGCTTATCATTACACTTTCTATTAACTTATGTGCCATCTGGCATAATTAAAAAATTATATATTCTGGTTGAATTTTGAAAAGCACAATTCAATTTTAGAAGAAGCAAACATTACTTTTCCCAGTTTTGGTAGTATCTAATCTAATGACACCTTTAACACTTGTGATACTGCAATTATTTGCATCCAGAAAGCACCATTTTACATGCATGTTTCATTTGCTGTGGATTATTAGTTCTTGCAACTGAATGTGAAATGGTCTTTTTCTCAGCAAGAAGTCATTTTTTTCAGACTTTCTCTTGAAATTTCAGTAGCTAATAGGAGAGCGATGTATGTGTACCACTAATCCTTATTATGCTTCCTGGAAAAGTAATTTATTGTTATTAATGGGTTACAGCAAATACAAGAAGGAAAAAATCTTACCTATGGACTGCATCCTGTACTTCTGAATATATGTAAGTTGCATTGTCTCTCACTTAGCTTAAAATTTAGCTTCTTTCTTGTCTTAAATTTACTAGTAAGATCATGAGAACTGAAAAATACTTTTGGTGGAAATAATCTGTTGCATCTGTGCAATGAAAATAGGCTGGCTGATGTGAGAGACATTAATCTGGAAACATTTTGGTTATAATAACTTGAAGGAAATTGGAAACCTTACTAATGAGTATATTAAAAGTTTTATCAGGAAATGAACTACAAATTAGGAGTGTGCATAGCTTCTTTCAGTGGAATCTTATTAAGATTTTAGAAGCTTGTCTTAGAAGGTTGCTGTAGAAGTCTTTGCACATGTCATGTATTTTGATAACTGTAAATTCCTCCATTACATTGAAACACTGAACTAATAGAGAGCAATACTTTTTCTCATTTGACATTACAGTGCAACAGCAGGTCACTAGCTCCCAGGAACTTAATATTTTAAGTGGTACAGCAGCAGGGAAGGGTAAACAGCAGTATCCCCCCAGCTGAAACAGTGTTAGAAGTACAGTAAGATGCACAATATCCTGAATGACAAACAAAACTCCTGGTTGTATTAAACAAATACCTTGTCTCTTGGTAGAAGGGGAGTAATATGACATGCAGAAGAGCATGGACATGAAAGAAAAAAAAAGAGCAGTGACAGAATCACAGTATCTAAAGCCCTTCCAGAAGCAGCATAAAATATTGAAAAGTGCCATTGTCAAAGGACTGTGTCAGCTCCAGATACTGACCTCTGTAAGGGGCACACTCCACCCCCAGAGTGGGTGTTAATCTTACATACTCCATGGGACTGCAGTGAGAAAACATGACAAAATAAGCAACAGAAGCCATCAGAGTTAATGTTGGATGAGGTAGTAAATAGGAACATAGACTCATTTTTCTTTGAAATTGAAGAAAATTTAATAAAAACATTTTATTCACAAGGTTTAAGCTGTGATCAAAGGTTGCAACATAACAAATAAGACAGCACCTGTCTTTCTACAAATGAATTAGCTTATTCTCTTTTGTCAATTACTAATTCAGTGCCAGGATTTAAAAAAAACTCTGGTGCTTTCCTGATCCATCATAACCTATTCTGAGAGGGAACTGAACAATATTTTCTAAAATAAACAGAAAATTTCTCTGTAAAACTATTTTTTTTTTTTTTTTTTTAAATTTAAATTTCCAGGTCACCAATACATTGAACATATTCAACCACATATTCAACTAGGTATGTCTCATAGCTTTAATTACTGTTAGAATGGTGTTGGTTTTCATCTTTATTAGTCAAATATAAAAGAAATGCACACCTAGAAATGTACCCTGGTCTATACAAGCATTAAGGAGTGTCTTGTTACACAGTGCCATCTAATATCTGCAACACTGCAAGTGCACTAACTTCATCCTCATCCCAGAGGAAGGAAAATGTAAACTGCATGGTGGATGTCACTTCCTGCTTCATGCGCAGGTGTCTTGGAGGTAACTTTGAATAAGTGACAAGCCAAAGTTTAGCATTATTCTGCAAAATATTTCTTCAAGATTGATGTCATTAAGAATTGCTATATACAGTGCTAGTTTGAAAGCCTTTGTTGCTTCCTGCTTACCTGATACAGCATTTGCTCTGTTTCTGGAAGCCTACTGTACTCCCCAAGTTAGCTGCAGTGTCTTTACTGTCTTTGTGATCACTATCACATTAATATCAAATAAGTATGACCTTTAATAAAATAAACTATATTTATTTAACTTAAAAGTTTTATTTTTCCTAATCTTGCTTGAGAGTTAATGAACTTTACAACAGATATGGTTTGATTTATGACTGGCCACAATCTTTCTTCAATACAGCTTCTAGTAGTTCTGTCATACTCCATTTAGAGTTTTGTTATTCAAGTACTGGCTTTGGTATCATGGAAGAAAACTTATTGACAGAGTTAATACGTGTCAAGAAAAGGACAACTAGGAGGAACAAGAGGGTGAAAGCTGCTTAAAGAAGGTAACACAACTCCTGACAATTGATTTCTTTCTTTTGAAGAACAGAATAACCATCCATATCTAAAGACAGTTTCCATAGGCTGCAGCTGGAATTCTTCCTCAGTGACTGTTTTCTTAGCAAATCTTATCAACTGGATTAGACTTTGAATAGTATTTTTTGGATGGAATTTTAATAAAATTAAAAAAAAAAAGAGAGAGAGAGAGAGAATGAACTGGTGAAAATAAATGTTGGAGATGCATAAGATGTATTGGACTGCCAAATTTTTGAGAACTTGCCTGTTACAAGAATAATAAAAATTAAATAATTAAAATAGTAAATCAGAGATGAACCTATCAATACTTCTCTTTATCTATCCATTTGTTTACATCTCTCATATATACAGACTGTAAAGAGTACCTCGATATTACTTGTCTACTCTTTTTAAATGAGATGTTCATTTCTTACTGTGCACATAATTCTGAGAGGATACAGAGTAGTAAATATAACTGTATCCATATATTCTGTCCTAGCTCCTCATAGTTTTTCACCACAAGTGATAAACATTTCTAACAACAATATATTATTTATTTCTTCATTTCTGTGGTTCATACACTTACCTGAAAATACAGAAGAAGTTGCAATCATTTTGATATAGAGGTTATCATTTCTGGTGAGAGCTTCCATTCTTTGTCACTGTTTGCAGCATGACACTGAACAAGGAATGACAGAAAGATTAGTTTTATATGAAATTCAGGGTATTCTTCACTGAATGACAGCTATGAAGCAGCCAATTTTCAAGATAAAATAACAATAACGTGATTATTTCAAATGCCAGACTGAGGGTACTTTATAAATTACTGTCTAAAGCATTGAAAGTTTAGGATAGATGCCTTGAAAGTGTGTTCTAGAGATAGTTTCAAATATTGGTGTTTCAGAACCTGTTTCTTCACTTAAGAAAAATGAGCTGTTACTTCAAGAAACACACCACACATAAAAGCAGAAAAGGAAGAAACAACAGCATTGGCAACAACATAAATATTACAGGTGAATGAAAGGAACCACTTGTTTTTTAGAAAGTCTGATGAATTCAGTGCATTTTATAGTTATGTATATTGCTTTGCCATGAAAGCAGAAATGAGATAGTATAGGTACTATGCTCATGAAAAATAATCACACCATGCTTTCTGCTTGTTCTACACCCAGAGCAGAGCTACACATACTTGAAATCCTATGACTTCCTCCATGGCTTTTTTTTCTTGAAAGAATCATGGCCATCATTCCCTTATAATAAATTTCTTTAAAATACATCATGCTTTCCTTTAAAGTACAAGGATGGTCAGGTGTTTGTATGCAGACAATGTCTTTTTAGTGAACCCTGGGTGCCCATTTGAGGGAATTAATACTGTTGAGGCAGGTGCTTGCACTTTTCCCAGTGCTGTCTCCTACTGTACCCCACCTGTTAGCACCAAGACACCTGACACAGCTCGTGACCTACGTTTGATGAGGTTTTGCTTGAAAACCAGGTTTCCCCTAAGCAGCACTAATGACAACAGAATGTTTTTTCTGGCAGGAAAACATCCCTGAAACTATTTCCCATGTGGCTGAATTTCCCACAGATATGGAGTCAGGGATCAAAGCAAGATTTTTTCTGGAGGAAAGTGTAATGTCAGCTTTCCTGCCTGGTACTGTGGAGTTGAACTACCAGCTGCCAGGGCCAGAAGGGCTGGTATGCTACTGATGCAAATGAGACTCACAGCTCTCTGGTGTGGGGAAACAACAAAAGGCACCTGAAAAACATTTGCATAATGTGGGACTTGCAGCACATCCTGACCCAAGATGTAGATGTTACTGTTTATCCAATAAAGTGACTGTAACAGGTAGATCATGGGTTTTCTTTCAGTTGGATAATGAAATTTGCAATAGATAAGCTCCTCTAACCTCACAGGGGAGTTTAATTTTACAATCAAGGAACTCACAATTATTTGTAGACACTACACTACAAAGACTGGTATCGAGTCATTATCAAGGTTCAGCAATATCTGCACCCATATCTGTTTTCCATTGCAAGCTGAATTTGGAAACAGTCAGATTTGTAATACACAGCCAGGATTGCAAATTTTTCATGGGGTAGACTGAGTCAGACTTTCAGAAAAGAAGTCAAAAATATAAAAATGTAGGTTGACTGACATACCAGGTTTCTATTCCAATATAAAATGCAAATAGGAATGTGCTGACATGCAAAGAGATCAAAGTATTCAGTAAGCCAGATCTTTGCTTAAAAACTAAATAAATCTACAGAGGCACAATTCCTGAGTAAAAAACAAAAAAGGCAGAAAATCTCCTGCAGTAAGATAAAACAAATTATCCAACATTCTGTGAAATAATTAGAATATCCTACAAAGAATTGCTGGCTGTTGGCATTTTGTACATGGTAATTTCCATATTTTATTTAAAATACTGCTGAACCTGATGAATATTTTAATCACAATAAAATAGCAACTTTTTTTCTACTGTAGTTCTACTCCTTACTGACAAACTTTTAGCTTATGTCAGCAAGCAGCAGTACTGACACAACAGAAGCCCAGGACATAGGCAGAAGTGGATTCACATGAAGCTGAAAAATTTCAGGCAGGTACTTCCCTGTATGTAAGGATCAAGATAAATCAGCATGTGCAAGTCAGCCCTCAGAGATCTCCAAGAGAAGATGAGTTGAGAGATACCAGAAACTGGTGCTTGTTTTCTGTATGAGTCTCCATCACCACTTCAAAATGTATTTTTCTGGCAACAAGTCCCCAGTCTACATGCTCAAAAGCTGACTGAAGCACATAAATCCATAGAATCTGTTCTAGAAAATACAGTCTATTAGAAGTTGAAGACAAGCTTCAAATGAAGCATGTATTGTTCATAACCCTGAAATATATAATTGAAATTTTTGACCTAGGTGAGCATGGTTGGAATACTTTGGCAGGATGATATATTCTTATTAGAGTTCTTTATTATTATTATTATCATTATTATTGTTATTGTTATTAAAATTATTCTGTATTTCATCAGCACTTTTTATACATTAATCTGTATTTCATCAATAGTATCTGAAGAAGGTACATGGGCTTACAGAAAGTACATCCAGGGATGCACAACTGGTGAGTTGTTCTTAAAGATAATTGTAGCAGACAATAACTGAGACTCTCAGATCATTTCTCGTTATTCAGCACTGCTGTAGTGTGTCAATTTTTATTCCCTTTTTGAGGCTAATCTGTGATTTTTCTTGATTTTAGAAGCATTCTAGCCTGCAACTGAGACAAAACCAGTTTTCAAAGCTCCCTGTGTGTGATTCGTAGAATATAGGAAAGAAGTGCTTGGCAGCCATCAGCTCCATTCTGTAACAGTGCTGTCTGCTTAGCTTGTCTGGGATCAGAAACTCTGAGACAGCCCAGGACTAAAGAATTTCTCCAAAGAAATGCTCTGGGTGGTGTAGAGGTGTCAGTCTGTCTGTGTGTTTGTTTGGAACAGGCTTGTCAGGCCACAGTGAGCTTTCTGCAGCAGACTTTTGTTAATTGACCTTGTCACAGTAGCCTGTATTTTGATGATGTAAACCACTGACTTTTAACTACAATATGCAATATGAAGCTTAGGGACTGGAGACTTTTCATCCTTCAGGAACTTATTTCTATTCAGAGCTCCAGTCTCCCCCAGGGAGCAATTCTATGTAATTGTTTTTTGGATGGCTTCAGTGATTTTGCTTTAATAGAAATGCCCGCTAGGATGCTCCATGTACTTATAATTTTTTCCATGAAAATTTCTTCATAGTTTCTGCTTGGAGTTTGTTTTTTTTTTTTTTTTAAATTAAGAAGCTTTCTAGAAGCTAAGAAAAATTGAAACTTTTTATTCTATGTATATGTCACATTTTTTGATTATGATTTATTTTATAGAAAGGAATTCTTCTATAGATTGGAATACATTTTCCAGAATGCAAGTAGCTTTGTCATTTATGAACAACTAAATTCTTCTGTCTGTGAAGCTAAACCAAGGTTTCCTGTAAGATACTGGTGTGTCCTGAGAGATGAGGGCATCCAGTTTTTCCTGAAATGTCTGGGAGAATACAAGTTTAATAGGAAGGGTATAATTTCCAGGGCACTAAATTATCAGTGTCTGAAAAAATAAACCTGTCTGTTACAATAGCTTGCCTGCCACATCCAGATCCTGAAGTGATATTTTCTGAGAAGCTGGGAAATAGGAAGAGAATGAATACCTGGGAGCTGTGATGGAGGTTATGACTTGGGGAAAGTGCCTGGTACCTGTAGCAGTGTCACAGAGCTGCTGTTGCTTTGGGTTAAATGCACAAAGCAATTTAGGTCTTACAGTGCTGCAATCAAAGAATCACATTGAAAATTAAAATCCACTAAAACCCAGTTCAAACCAGTCCAAAACTTGTTTTTAAATGGCTATGGCTCTTCACTGAACACAAAATGAAGCTAAACCTGCAGCAATTCTTCACTATTATAGTTCAACTAAAAAATGATGATTCCAAGGGCAGATGATTGGATGCTTTCCCTGTGGGTGGCACTTCTGTTCCATAAGGAAAACCCTTCTCACAAGCAAAAGTTTCCTTAGATGTTCCTTTATTAACCCTGTGGTTTTAATGTGTGACAAATGAAATAGTTCAGCAATTCAAATCTTACCAAAAAACTTTAAAGTAGTGTTTAACTCTCAAAAAACTGCCTTTTTTTTAGTTACACTGACAAAATTGAAACATCTTTTTTCAATAAAAATAGATACTTGTAGACTGAGATGCATCCAGAGAGCAAATCTGGTGCAGACAGATATTTCCATTGTGAACACAGTTTTCTTTAATTTATATAGAACTTGTCTGAGAAAAAAAAATCTCTTTGGAACAGAATAAAATATTCTTTCAGTAAATGGAGCAGCTTAAGGATAAGAAAATGATATTATGATTAAGCTGAATGATAAAAAGATGGCTAAGATTATATAGCTTGTGAAACATGGATGAGAAAATCTTAAACTTGACAAGCATTTTGAATATAGAACAAAAATCCCAAAATTCATTCAATTAGCAGGCCTGCAATGTGTGTTAAAGTATCACAACTGTGTTTATAATGAATCATTAAAAGTACCATTGGACATAAAAGTTATACAAAATGTATAAATTACAAAAATGCATAATGATCTAAAAAAAAACCCCAAACTTACCCACTCTGTATAGAGATTTTCTTTATGAAGGTGATTAGCTGCAATTATATCTGAAATCTCACAGCTGTTACACAATGAATTAAGCACCTTCTCAAAAGTAACCCCCTTAGGTTGTTATAATTTCATTTAAAATGTTGATAAAAATTCTGTCTAAATGTTTATTTAACAATAAAGATAAAAACAATCATATGAAATAATGATAATAGCACAACCACAAACTTGTTAGTAATCAACTTTTACTAAGAGATGCTTGCTGCTAAATATTTTATTAAAAACTTACTTTTAGCATATATTTTTATTCAGGTATATTAAAATTAATGGTAAAATGGAATACTCTATTTGCTTTCCAGCATCATGCAATCCACTTTTTCGAATTATCTCAGAAAATCAGGGACTTAGAAGTTCTAGAAAGCACCAATTTGAATGCAAAAAGGACAGAACCAGGATCTTTTCAGTGGTGACCAGTGAAAGGAGCAGAAGCAATGAGCACAAAGTGAAACACAGCAGGTTCCCTCTGACCACCAGGAAACGCTGCTTTACTATGAGTGGCCAAGCACTGGTGCAAGTTGCCCAGGGAAGTTGTGAAGCCTCCAGCCTTAGAGATCTTCTAGAGCCACGTCCCTGGCCAACCAGCCAAGGGTGACCTTCCTTAAACAAAGGGGTGAACCAGATTGTCTCCAGAGGTGCCTGCTGAGCTATTCAGTGATCCTGTGATTCTGTGAATATCACCCATTATATTTTTAAGAACCTGTTTCAGCACAAAAACAACCTTTCAAAAGCCAAACAACTGACTACACAGAGAGCTACTTGGAAAAATCAATGTAGTTTCGCATGTGAAAATGTGATGGTCTTATTCCTGGGAAAAAAAAATCTTGTAAATATCTTTAAAGCTTAGAAAATATTTGTAAAATTTTGGCAAGTTTTCTGTTAAAAATTCATTATTTTCTCTGACTAGTATAAACAGCAAAACAGACATCTGGCAGTTGAAGACTGTTTTAAGTCTCTGGACTTCACCTCAATTTTTACTTCAAGATTTTGCTAGGGAATGTTGTGATGTGAACATAAACTGAAGTATGGAAGGGAACTTTACTTAAAAGGTAGGAAAGCAGTATATGAATTATTTCTTTCTATAATCAGCAGGAATTCACGTCTAATTTCTATTGACTAAAAACCAATAACGCAATCCCACCAATGACTCAGCAATGGGGTTTCAGCAATATTTCTGGCTTATGATAAGCATAGAAGCACAAGGATGTATACAGCTAATATCAGTGACAGACAGACTTCAAATAGTTCGGTTTAAGCTGGGATTGTAATAGACCTGTATCCTATGGGATTTTACCAAAATTAAATGGCGTACCCAAAGAAACTTTCTTTATTCTTTTTCACATGCCAATTTAATTTATTTATTTATCCACCTTAAATAATTATGAAATCTTTTGTAACCTTGAAGGATCATAATCTGAACAGCTTTCATATGTGGAAGAAAAGCCTTTAAGAATGAAATCAACTAATTGGCTGATAATGAACAAAGTGACAGTGAAAAGTAGTAAGTGTGTTAAAGAAAAAAATGACTAGTGTCAACTCGTTATAGCTATACATATATAACTTCAAGGAGGCAAGTTGTTCCACTGAAGGCATTCAGAGTTGCACACTTTCCTGTATACTTGTACATTTTACTGTGTTACACAAATAGATGCCTCATCAAGAACATGCTCATGTATTTGAGATGTCCACAATGCCAAAGGGAAGAAAGGCACAGTGCAACTGGATCTTGGACATACACAGAGATTAGAATACTACTTTGGGTCTTTGAAGACTTATGCTAACTTTGCCTTATTGAAGCTACCTTCAGTTTTAAAGATCTAGAAACCCTTGTTGTCTATCTGCTAGAATTTTTACCACAGAATGGAGAGTCATGCTTCTTTATTCTACATGGATGTAACCAAGGCAAAAACATAAAGGCTGTAAGACATTCTAATACTACAGCAAGTGGGGACTTATAAATATGCTTCTGACTGGTCAAGGAAACTCACTTAAAAGAGGCAGTAGACTTATTTCTCTATTGGGTGTAATAGCTGAAGTCAAAACCTTGCCCAAAACAGTAAAAATTGCATTATGTTTTCCAGTACCATAGAAGATATGCTTGAGTACTCGAGCTATGTGTGCAAGCTTTAACTTGACAGAAATTAAATAATTTATTGCAGATTCTTTATTATGTTGGTTGCACTGATAATACTTATTTTATTTCTCTACTGACATAGCAATCCCTCTCTCCTTCCTCTTCTGGGATGGCAGGTATTTGTGATTTCTCTTTGGTGATAGGAATTGGGTCAGGTTTATTTCTAAGCTTTTTGACATGTGTTCTGTGAACATTTAGGAAGGTGTTCTCTATTACAGCTGATGGTTTGAAACTAAGAAGCATTAATGTGCTCATTAAAAAAAAAACCCAAACGGTTAATTGCCTGTCTAGTTGGCATAAAACATACAGTTGAATTTGTACATTTTAATGTCTCAAACACTTTGTACTTAAGAATATTAAAGATATCATTAATTTAAATGAGAAATAAGAATAAGTGTGTCATCTTGTTTAAAATACTTAGGTTAAAATCTTGTATAAAATATTAAAGGAGCCAGTCATTTCCTATGACTTCAAGACTATTGAGTTGATATAACTTTAGATTGCTTGTTCTGTAACATATCACCTTTTAATTACTCAGTTCCTAAATCAATTCTTATTTTGGCAGAAGAGCTGAACATCTGGGAATACAAGAGGTTTCTTTTTCTTGTAAACCTAACTAGCTGTCGGTGAGAGCATAGTGATACTAAAAGGGTATAGGAGATAATTTATCCAAATCAATCACCAAAAAATTCCACGTAGAATCTTTTTTAGATGGTCAAGACATTCCATAGTCTTGATATTAATCACAGCTAGGAAATAAAGGTAGAAAAAACACATTATTATTTGCAATGGACTGTATGCATGCACCTGTGTCAGCACTGATAAACCATGTAGTGAAATTGTATGTAATAGGAGTTACTTTAGTCTTTTGTCTTTGCAGAAGAATCTAGAAACCTAAATCAGCTGCACAGATTCCTCAAGAACAGAACTTGGAGACTGCCACTAAATAGGCCCTGAAAAAAACAGGGTCCTGTGGGGGAGCATGACTACATTAGCTAGTAGGAAATGCATAAGACAAGAGGGTCACCAAAATCTTTATCACAGCTGCATAGGACCTTTCTGCTGCTAGGGATTTATAGATCTGGCCTCTCATCAGACACACTTTTTTTAGGAATCCAAGATATGGAAATCTAGTTAACAGTTTTTCTGGAAGACATGAGAGGAAGATGTCGGTGCTGAGGCACTCATGCTTATCAGTGAAATAAGGATCCTGTCTTTGGAAGCACTCCATTCCACAGTGCCTGTTCACACAGTGCAACAACTCCTAGGTTATGGACAACTATGAACTTGAGGGTAGGGAGGAGAGAGAAGGAAACCCAATAAGCTTCTGAAGTGCTTCACTGTGAAGAAAATAATGATAGATTTGTTGGGTTTCAGAGAGGAAAAACTCTACAAGATAAGTCAGATAAAACAAAAGCAGCCCAAGATGAAACCATAAGACAGTTCTAAAAAACTGTTTTCTCAACATATCCTGTGCTCTCTTCTGTTCCATATTCAGCTTGTTAACTGGTCTGAGATAGAGAATTTTTGTTCCACGCTTGCCCAGTATCAACAATACTTAACGTTTAATTTCTCAGGTTCAGTCCCTTAGTACTGTTTCGACATAAATCCCTACAAGCTCTTTGTCTCCTTCTTGCAGAACTAGTATTGGAACACAGATGAAGGCCAAGCCAGAGCCATTTGAATTGGCATTAATCCAAAACTAATATGGGAATCAAAGCAAGACAGCACTGATACAAAATATATCTGATAAGAAGTATATATCAAGGGAAATAAAGATTATAGTTCATAATATGGATAATATTCTCTGGTGAAATGCAATACAAACTATCTGAACATGAACCTTACAAGAGAAATCTGTTCAAGATGTGTATCTGAGGAAAAAAATGATTTTTTTTGTAATGTGAAAATGATAGTAAGGTCATGGAATATGTAATATCTATATTCTGTAGGTTATGCTTGGTCAGAATTATAGAGAACTGTATTAATCAAAAAAAGACATCATTTTAATCAGCATCTTAGATAATGCTCATCTCAATGTGTTAGACTGATAACTGAAAAATCTGAGTGGTGTGGACCCTATGCATATGTTAAGTCAAAAAAAGAGAAGTTCTATCAAAAAAATCAAAATCATTTAAAATTATATTTCTTTTCCATAATGAAAAGATTGACAAAAATAATGTCTTAGAAAACAAATCAGAAATTCAATGAGTGCGTATGCACTGAATCTCTGTTATAGAAATGGGCTGTTCCTGCAAAACTTTAGATGCCTTTTTCCATGATTTGAATAGAACAATGTGAAATAGGAAAAAACAAATATGAAAATCCAGTCACTCCATCCCACTTTCTGAAGCATCAAGTCTGATTGCTATATTATAAAAGAATCTGAAGGGAGTTTTCAAATTATCCAGACAAAATTTCTTTCTGTTTTCCCTGATACCTTTAAATGGCAAAGCTAATGTATTTTGTTGAGAAAATAGCAAATCCATGTGCAGAATAGTAATTCATATATAATGTCCTTCCTATAAAGGGTTATGAGATATGGCAGATGAAAGCAAAGAGCTGTGTAAAGAGATTTCTGAAACATTGATTTGTGGTTGTCGCAACATGTTATGAAATGAAAGAAATTTGGAGGATAACAATGTCTCTGCATCAGTTCAACATATGCCTTTTTAAATAATGTAAACTAAACTTTTCATACTTTACTTTTTTTCTGCTACAAACACAGACATGCTTCTTCTTTATCTCTTCTCCCTGAGAGAGAGATGAGAGATGTCATTTATAAATAAAGACGTATACATACAAACGAAAATCTTGTTTTCATGTGCCAGATTAAGTAGCAATCTGATATTGACACCAATTCTTCTGTTCCTATGCAATAGGATGATTTTCAGTCATGCAGGAACAATCTGAAATTAGCAAGATGGGAAGAAAATGTGAAAGGAAGAGACAATATGGGTTCTATGTGTGGTAGATTAGATTTACACAGGAGTCACTGAAAGGGAGTTATTGAATAGAAAACATAACTAGTACAACAGAGTAGAGTAAGGCCAGAAACGTGAACTGAAATGAAGTAGTATGTTGAAAGTGTTCAGTGGAGTATATTGAGATAAAAATAACAGAGTAGAAAAGTATTAAAAAGATTTAATATTGTAATTATATCATAAGTCTCAGTAACAGTATGGAAATAAATATGGATTACATGTAGGAATGACAGAATTAGGATGCTGCTATTTTGTAGGTTATACAATAAAAAGAGAAGGTTGGTCAGCCCAATAAGAAGAATGCTAGTGATTAAAATTAAGAGCTCTATCAACATAAGTCTAAATGTTATAGAGGATGGATCCTATCAGCAGGACAAATGGCTGGTTGAGTTCTATGGTCAGCATTATTTGCTGTTATATTAATAGATTCATAGATTATCCATCAAAAAAGCGCCATATAGTCTGACCTTCTGTAAAGGAAAGAACTTTCCTAAATTAATTCCAGTTTGAACCAGGACAAGTCCTCTGGAAAAATGAAATAAAATCTTATCTCAGTTTAAAAAATCTGAGTGATGATAAATCTAACACTCCTCTCAGTAATATGTTCCAAAGGTTAATATCTTGACTATTAAAAAAAACAAAAAAAATCCCCATTTTTTTTCTCCTAACCTGAATATATCTGTATTCTTTCTGTTCAGATAGGCTGGCACACTGAAATCTTTGGTCTCTTTGTGACTACTTATAGGCTGTAATGAACCTGCCTTTTAACCTCCTTCTTGTAAAGCTAAAGAGATAGAAACTCACAATGTGACTTTTAGTTACTCTTTTAATCATTCCTGCAATTCTGCCATGAACACAGTATCATCTTGACTATTTATGAATGGAGGCATCAGATCCAGACAGAAGCTGTGGAAGTCATTGGCTCAGTGACAAATGCACAGGCTACACTTAAACTGCTGAAGACGTGCTGCCCAGGAGTGATTCCAGTCCTCCAAGTGAAGAGCTGCAGATTCTCCTTTATCCGAGTGCTGTTACACTGCACTGCATTGGACAAAAGTATCTTCTGGATTTCCTGGGATACACCCTTGGCCTTTGGATGAAGCTGCAGTGCTTGAAAATTAGTATTGTTACATTGGCTTTCAGAAATGCTATTTTTGTGTTTCAAGTATAACATTAAGCATAGGTAGCATACAAGTATCTATTTTCCTTCCATGAAGGAAATCTGAAGAATCAGAGTAGATCTTATAGGCTAAGTCAGGTTGAAAGAGGCAGAATTTTGTGCAGTTTCCTTCCATTTTTTCCTACACAGAACTGTCCCTGGAGCAAGGTAATGAGAGTTCTACATCTAGACTATGTGCAAAGGCAACCAGTTGATTTGCTTCAAAAGAGAATTCAGGAGTGAACCAACTAACGTAGAGTGTACCAAAGAATCAGATCCCTGGGAACTAAGCCATTTGACAAGGAAAACACATTCCCAATCTCCCGTCATTCAAGCCAGTTCTTGTCTGTGCAAAAATGGTATTGGTCTACTTGCCCAGAGAGAAGCTCCACTAGAAGTTTAAAATATTGCTGCTTCTCTAACCAGCACCTCACACATTGTCAGTAAACAGAACCCCAGAGAACAGTTTACAGCCTTCTGTTGAAAAAACTCACGTTCTATGTTAAAGCCTATAGCTATTTGTCTGATGGAAAAATTGGCCCAGAACATTTTCCAGCTGTTGTTAATTGGATGGGTCCAGAGTGTTAGCCCCATTTGTTTTGAAATAAGATAGAAGAGAAGCTGCATTATAGTTTTTCCCATTTTATTCCCAATAATGAGCACAAGTGTTATTTCTAAGCTGAAAACTATCTACCTCATTCAGGATTAATATTCTTAAGCCTTCCTGTTTAAACGTAGAACATGCTAAAAGTAGAGTCAAATCCTTGAGCCCCGTATATTTTAAAAAATCTATAAAAATAACAACATTTATTTAGCTTTTATCACAGAATGTTTATATTTATTTTATTGTCATTTAGCATAAAATCTTCAATCTTCTAAGCAGTTCAATCATGTTATTAGGTCTTCTGGAAAACTGTCAGATACTCAAGGCTGTAAGAGTCTACTGAACTTCACTGAGATATCAAATAAAGAAGCCAAACACAGAAAATACTGGTTTGTGGCAGTACAATGCTCCAGCCATTTGAAAATGGAAGCGCATGGGGTTCTATGTCCACTTATGTGACAATAGCTGATCTATATGTCAAGGATGCCACAATCCAGCTGTACTGACAAGGGATCAGAAAGTTACTTTTCCTTCAGCTACGTCAAAGGCTAAAATAATTTTGTGATGAACTTTCTACCTCCTCCCTATTTGATGAACTCAGAAGAGAAGCATTCAGACAAGGTCTTGTCTCATAAACAAAGACAAAATTGACAGCAGCCTGACCCTACCATAGCTGCAGGAATTTGGGTTGCAAGAAATCCATTAACTATGCATGCCAAGAAAAGAACATCATAATTTTGTACATCTAGAATGAAATTATCTCCAGCACAAATGTCTGCCTCCAGAGCAAGAATTTTTCCTTCTGTGGGAGCTTTTGTGTATTTTCTCACCTGTACAGCAATGAAAGTGCATTTCTGAGGTTTGTGTTTGGATTAAATCAATCACAGGTGTCTGCTTGTTTGCTTTTAAACCTGATATTCATCATTTCAGTGTAAGTTGCCTCATCAGCCTATTTACTACTGCTTTTTAATTTTGCTTACTGAAATAACTGGACTCTCAGTTTGAAGGACTTCTGCATTATCAGCAGGTTTGATTTGTTTCCTGTCGTGCTGCTCTGCAGGTCATTTGTGTCATTTGAAGGTAACACAGGCCCAAAGAGCTACACCTGGTAAGCTCAATTACCACTAAACCAAGTTAGACACAATTTCTATTTTTTTGTCCTGTTTGCATTTTCTAACTTGTACCTTCAAGCCCTCTCTCCATTTGTAGTCTGCCCATGCTTTGCCAGGCATGAACAGCAGAACTGTGATTAAATTCTCAGAAAATGATGCATCAGAAGTATTTGCCTACTGAAGAAATGAAACCTTTCACCCCTGTATTTCAGATTATTGGGTAATTAATGATGATAAAAGACAGAAATATACTTTTATGTGATCAGTGTAGTAAGTTGTCTTCCCTTGGCTACTAGTG
Organism: Rhipidura dahli; assembly: GCA_013399225.1. Taxonomy (NCBI): domain Eukaryota; kingdom Metazoa; phylum Chordata; class Aves; order Passeriformes; family Rhipiduridae; genus Rhipidura; species Rhipidura dahli. The sequence continues at coordinate 139,258 of VXAC01004456.1, read as the reverse complement.
ATCATCTATTCTGATTTAATAGTGCTTTTTTTTTTTTTTTTTTTTTTTTTTTCCCCNTTTTTTTTTTTTTTTTGCCTCAGGGCTTGAAAAATCAATGTTTTGTAGTATTTTTTCCTTTCTGATATTAAACTCTGAATTTTTAGTAATTTTCTGTGGTTTTAGCATTTGATTTTAACATATTAAAGGCCTTTCCTTGTTTTGAACCCTTGGCTAGAATTTCAGAGCATTAGCTTTTCACTATCATACTTTTTGATGAAAATATGTCAAAAGGCAGATCCTGCTCATGTGGTAAGGATTTGTTATTTCCATGCAAATTTTAAATTATTTTTATTATTTTTTTCTCTTCTTGTACAACTTATGCTGCATAAATTATGCCCTTCCATGCAACCGAGTAACAGCTCTTTCCCTTACTTAAATGTACTGCAATATACATAAAGTATACAGACACCCATAGATAAGGGTCATGTAATGGATTCTTTATTGCTCACTTGACCTCATGGAGGGCTGATCAGGAGCTTTACAGCAGAAAAATATATATTTCTGTATCCAAGTGTCTCACATGAACTTTAGATATACATAAAATTCTGTATCAAGGGGTTTGTTTCTTCCTCTAACTTATTCCTCTGTTAAAAAACAGCTCTTCCCTAAAAGCATCTATTCCTCCATTACTTTTTTTCTTCCTCTAAAGGAAAAAGGCCTTAGCCCTGCTTAGTAAGAGTATTTAAATAAAAAGTTTTATGACAAATCCACTCACCGTGATTTGGCAGAGATCTTAGTTGCAATCTTCCTAGCTTAGAAATAAAATTACCCAGTCATGTATAGATCTGTAGAATAAATTTATTTTTTCTTAAGTTTAAAGACTGTCCAAATCCTTGGTACCTACCAAAAGGTTTGGCTTCTGTGGGGGGGTTTTGGTGATTGTTTTTTATTTTTATATATATTTTTTTTGTTTGGGTTTTTTATCTATATCATCTATGTCTATATCCTAGTGAAGAGGTTTTTGCATTTATTTTCCTTCTTGCTCTGCCTGATGACTTCTTCACACCATTTTCACTTTACAGAGCACATTCCTTTGCCTGGAAGAATGATACAATCATGTCTGTTCTTCAGAGATTTCTACCTGCCAGCTGGTGCAAATACTGATCCATACTCCGTGTTACCTGGCTACACATTTCTTTCACAAGATGCACAAAATACGACACAATCCATTCTATTAAGGAATCCAGGGTGGAGTATGAGGCACTATGTCCTTGTTCAGACCATCCTCTTGTATCTCCTGGGCTGAGCTCTGATCCATGTCCCCAGCCAGCTCCAGACACCCGGTGTCCCAGCACGAAGCCATGCAGGAAGGAGGTGGCTCCCTCGTCCTCCCTCAAGGTGCCAAATGACTGCACACGGCAATTTATGGCTTTTGTCCACAGATCAGTGAGTTGCTGAGACCCAGCCAGAGGGAAACAGCTGGCACAGGATGAGATCTGGGCAAATGCCTCCTCTGCTTCAGCAGCTTAGACAGGACCCATTCCATTCCCATCACTGGGCAAAATCCTTTCTCAGGCCAAGCATAGTTCCTTGTGAATTAGAGGTGGGGTTTATACAGTAGCTTAAATGTCAACACACATTCCAGTTTTGAAGTGGTTTAACTCCAAAGCAGCAAGGTAACACAAGAGGGAGCAAGTCTCCATTCTACCTGTTGAAATGAGGATACTGATGCTTCAGAGCCCAGGGAGACAGCCTGCAGGATGAATCTGCTGTAAAGTGACCAGCTATAGGCTACATAGTGTTGCCTACTGCTTGCCCAAACTCTGTAATCCAGATGAAGTATACCAAAGATATTTACATGTGAACTGAAAATTCTAAGTCGGCTTTTCCACATGCTCTGTATGAGAGCTCTCTGTTCTCTATATAATGCAATTCTCATGCCTATTAAGGAAGAAATAACCAAACATATTCATCTGAAAGAACAAATACATTCTTCATGCTACAACATCTTAGAGTGTTGTTTGTAATTTTGCTTTCATTCATACACCACAATAAATACAATTTTAAGAGGAATTTTATTTTTTAGCATCTGTAGTTTTGCAAGATTTTGGTGATAAATTAGTCACTTAAATTGACCTATTTTACATACAATACAGCTGCAGCTGGTACTTAGCCCTGTGAAGATATTAATACTTCAAAGATGGAAGAAAATCTCGTAAACCATATTATGATGTACTCACTGTGGGAGTAGGCTTGCTGTTGTACATTCTCTCATTGTAACATTTGGTCTCATCTTCTGTCAAAAAGACGTGCTGGCAAAAAGATCTTGTCCTAAAACCTGTCCTAATCAAACACCAAGGCAGGAAAGCTCAGGTTAGTGGGCCAGTACTAGGTGTACAGAAGCTGGAAGCCCTGTCAGAAGTCCCCCCCTTTCTGAGCACCACTGAGAGTGCTCATGGGTCAGAGCAGCAGCTGAGGAAACGGGTGCTGCCAGCTCACCAGTCAGTTCCTACAGACCACCGGTGGCAAGGGAGCCCTATTGTGGCAACAAAAGCTTCCCTTGACACCTTAGTGGATAGAGAGAATAGAACAGCAGACAGTACTGTCAGTCACTCATGGTGTGACTGACATGTGACTGTGACACATCAGCAACCACAGGAAATATCAGATTAACTCTACATCTGCCCAGGTGAACTTAAAATTAGGTGTTATCTGATTTTTCACACAACTATACGGGAATAGACTTAGGTGATTATTTGTATGTGGCCTGTATACCAACAGCATCCTGGCCTCCATCAGAAATAGTGTGGACAGCAGGACCAGGGAAGAGATTCTCTCCCACTGTGTGGCACTGCTGAGGCCACACCTTGAGTACTGTGGCCAGTTCCAGGCCCCTCACTGCAAGAAGGACATTGAGCATTTTCCAGAGAAGGTCAGTGAAGCTGGTGAAGAGTTTGGCACAAGTCCTATGAGGAGTGGCTGAGAGAACTGGAATTATTTAGCCTGGAGAAGAGGAGGCTCTTATTGCCCTCTACAATTGCCTGAAAAATGGTTGTAGCCAGGTGGGGTTGGCCTCATCTCCCAGGCAACCAGCAATTGTACAAAGGAATTTTTAGTCTTGAAACTGCACCAGAGGAGGTTTAGGTTGGACATTAGGAAGAATTTCAGCATACAAAGGATGATTACACATTGTAATGGACTGCTCAGGGTGGTGGTAGAGCCACCATCTCTAGAAGTGTTTAAGGAAAGATTGAATGTGGCACCTAATGCCATTGTTTAGTCAACATGATGGGGTGTGCTCATAGATTGGACTCAATGATCTCAGAGATTTTCCAACCTAATTGATTCTGTGATTCTGTGGTTTGTGGTTCACATGTCAGAGTCATCTTTCTTCTGTCTTCTTCTTTACTGCTGAACTCCCCTCCATCACTCAAGGTGACATGCAAAACTTATTTTTCTATGGTTTGGAGGCATTATCACATCCACCTGGGACAGCCAACTTTCCCTTCCATTTTGTCCTACTTCTTGTGGCCTTCCCAAGCCCTCATATAGTCTATGTAATAATTTGGGCTAAATGAAATTGAGGTGTTTTTACAAGGTAAGTTTTCTCTTCTGTACCTCACTGTCCTGTGGCCTGTCATTTCAGATCCTGCAACACAGTCTGAATAATAATACTTCTAACTGATTAGGTGGGATTGTGATGTGCTGCAAAGACTCCTAGGAAATGCAAGTCTACACACAGAACCTTAGGAAAACTGATAAGCAGCATGGATATGTTAGACTTAGCAAATTTAATGTGTTTAGAGGGACCTGTGGTTGTAGAATCACTCTCTCATACAAAACATTGGGCAGGAGTGGTCAACAGGGCCTATAAACCCCTTTAGAGCTTATAATCAGCACATTATGTTAGGCAAATACAGCCTAATTCCCTCCCCTGTTCCCTGCAAGTGGGAAAATTGAGTTTGCTGATTGAATATCCTGTTTCCCTGCAGACTGTTATAATAGCCAGTGTGCCATATGAAAAGAAGAATGCAGACAGATATCTATAGGCTTTTTTTCTCTGCAGGTGGGAATAGCTTGCCCTGAGGTGGATAATAGAGTTGCTATCCTTATCTGTTTGCCCCCTGAAGTAGCTTTAGAACTGCTGCAGTTAAGTGAACTGGAATTTAGTTCATGGATTTAGCAATTACAAGAAGTGGAGTTTCTGAGGCCAGATTGGTGCAGCACACTGATTTTGGTTGATTCTAAAATGCTTGGCTATAAACTCCTTGGCACCCGTTTCATAGGCAGCTATGTCAACAAACAGGGTGAAAAAAACTTACCCAAAACAATGTGATGAGAATAAGCAGACACTTCTCTATTGGGGGCACCAGGGACACAGGCAATAGCTCCTCCAAAACATGTCTCACTCAACAAACCAAACCCACCCCTTTTATATACTTTTTCTGCTCAATCATTATGAGATAAGTTCTTTTACTTACTATGCATACTATGCCCCTCTTAAATTTAACATTTACAGTGATTGGTTCCAATAGTTAATAACTGCATCAATATTCTTATCCTAAAACAATCATTGGCTATTTCTTCTGAGGTCTACAGATTGGGATCCTTGATATTAAAATCAAGATGGGAAGGGTAGTGGGTTTCCAAGCAGCATAACTGGTGAGCATGGCGGTCTCCATAGTTTCTGAATCAAAACGTAAAGGTCCAGTAACTTCTTGGCAAGGTTTCTATGGTTACAGGTTCCAAACACAGCATTCCTGATATTTCTACACCTGACATTTCACAGTTTCCTACTTATAATCATAGCTAACCCTTTTACATTATTTAATTGATTATTTGATCAAAATATTCATAACAGCTCTGTCAGCAGACAGAGGAATGAGCAGAGATGAGCTGCAGTTCAGTCAGTCTTCAGAGAGCAAACCTTCAGTCTCATGAAACTTTCAGCTCTAGCTTCCCTCATGGGCACTTCTGGAAGGCAGGAGATTCCACTGTACTTCAGGGCCAGTTTGGCTTTGAAGCACATAGCATTTAACTTGTTTTTTTGGTGGCTCTGACCTTGACAATGATGCAATTTCTAATTACAGTTGATTTCAGATGCCATTGCCCTTTTTTAATATGGTAAAAATTGCTCTGATATGAGTGACTGCATGGAACTGCGCTACACAGTTTTTATCAGGGTCCCAACTCACATTAATACACATAAAATAATAAAAAATAATGACCTTTTTAAATTTGGATCATATCTAATTGCATTTTGACTCTATTTTATGAAGGAAATGTAAACTTTTTTTATTTTATTAAAAATTTTTAGGAATTGTATACATTTTAGGAGGACATATAAAGCTTCATTCTTATGCTTTATTGTTCTGAATGCTAGCTTACACCATTTCATAAGGTACCAAAATGTTTGTAGCATGAATTATTAGGTCTTGTCAGAAGGTTCAGAACACAATCAGTCCCATATTTCCTCAATTTTTTTCCCAGTTCAGATTTTGAAGGATAGTACTAATAATGTTTTTGCTTACAAAATTAATAGTCCCTAAATAAACAAAATAGCTGAACTCTACAAACAAGCAACAAATAGGAGAGGATATGCAGTCAGTTTAAAAATAAACACAAGTGTTTTCAATTTTTTCAATAAAAGCTTTGAGTATTTTAAATTGCACAGGGATCTGATATTGTAATATTATCTGAAATTACTGAAAGTACTTGGAATTTGTGTTCCTAACTATGCTTTTTATTTCATCACAGTAGCTAACTATTGCACTCTAGCAGATATTTGGCTCATGTGAGACAATGTAAGTCAATGTTAATTTCATAGTAGCAATTGATTGAAATTTTATTATAATCACACATATTTTTCACGTATATTTGTGCCCATTGAATGAGAAAGTGTGGTAGCATATAAAAATTTGCTTTTTAGTTGAAATTCAATAATTTTAAATTCTGATGAAAACGCAATTTTTAACCTGAAAAGAAGTATCAGAGTTCACAGGGAAGAGTGATAAAAAAAAATAAATTTTGCTCACTGACTTCAATTTTTGTACCAAAAACATTACTTGTGTGTTTTTCTTTTCATGTTTCTTATGAGGAAACGGACAACGCAGTCAGGTAGAAACATGATTGCTTCTGAGCTGTATCTCAAAATGGTCAATGTTCATTGTCCCAAGTGACCAGACATAGTCTCTGATCAGGGAAATTATGGGATGGGAGAAAAAGCGGAAGGCTTAACCCCAAGGGCTCTGCTCTTCCCTGTGTATCAGCACCAAACGCATTATCCAGGATCAAAGGTCACTGTTTTTAAAGAAAGGACCAGACAAGTCTGAAAAGGTGAACAGATTATGGAAGACAACTCTTCATGAAACTACAGTTCTCTTAATGGCACAAAGGGGCTGAAGCTTGCTTTGCCTCCTTACTTCTTCTCAGGATAATTACTTGTGCCTGGAAGTCAGTGAGTTCATATCTACTGCACTGCTAACTGTGGAGCCAAGTGTGAAATGTTGAAGGATGGGAGGTTGGAGGAGTTCATTAAATTACCTCCCAGTTCACCATCTGCTCTACAGCTCTGTGAGGCAGTTTAGTTTCTTTGACAGTCTGACCTTTCTGTTTAAATAGGTTGGCCTGCCATAGAGATGGTCTTCTGGAACTTTGGAGGCCAAAAAGTATTTTGTGCTTAGTAAGACACTTTTAAGATCCTTTAAGTTAAAACTTCTATTTGTAGTCATTCAGATTACTTTTAGCTGTCATTCACCTCTTGTACTTATCCTTACTTGTCAAGCCTTGCTGATTTCTTTCTTGATTTTTTTAAATGCATTTCTTATCCAAATAGCTTCCTGAAGAACAACGAGGATCAGACATGGAAAAGTGTAAGGCCTTTAGACAGTTTCTCTTTTTAACTTATTTTCCCAGTTATCTGAGAATCAATCAAGATGGACACTCCCTCCCTACCCTTTTAATAGAGTGCTCAGTAACACCTCCAGTGCCTTTCCCAAGAGGTTAATTCACCATTTTCAAATTTGAGAATAAGATCTTACAAGTGTAATTTATATCTGGTTTCTGAGATAGATAGATCTCTATACATATACATACACAATTATTTTAAGCTTCCACCTGTTTGTTTGCTTGCTTTTTTAAAAAAAAAAACCTTGGCAAATGCCTTTGCTCTATGCTGCATCTTTACAAAAAGCTGCTTCACCAGGAAAGGCAGAAAAGGAAGAAAAACCCACAATAACTTGCAAAATAAGCAGCACACAGTACAGCCCCAAAAAAAACAACAGCAAGATTAATTAAAATGTTGTCCACGTCATTCCTAACTGCATCAAGTGTCAGAAATAGCAAGCAGTCCAATCACATTGTAGAAATAATTAATGGGAACTCTGTAGTAAATTAACATAATAAATAACATTATAATTACAGGAATTATACATACAATTACTAAGAAACAATCAACATTAGCAAGAGATATTTGTTACTGCATTTGTGTTTACATCATTCACAATTGCATATTACTGCATTTGTGTTTACATCATTCACAATTGCATCACTCACTGAAAGTTATCCCAAGACAAATGGCAGCTAACCAGTATTAGAAAATATCAAATCAGTATTCTTGGGATACTAAGCAGCCCCAGTGGAGTTGAATGACTGTTTTTTTCTTAGTGAATAGTTAATTCGGGGAAAAATACCCTATCAAGCACAGTTTGGGTTGTCTCAAAGCTGCTGGGATTGAAGCTGTTGTACTTCATGCTTCTCATACAGCATTTCAGAAGGCAGCACACTTGCTCAATTTAGGATACAAAAATGTTACATTTTTAATTAATACTTCAACCACCCCACCTACCTCACCCAAATGCATCCCACCTTGTCTTGCTCTTCTTTTTCTGTACAAGGATTGAGTAAGTGGCTCTAACATCTCTGTTGGATCTATGAATGCATTGCTTTTCTGCTTTATGTAAATAATTTGAATGAATAAACACTGGAACTCAGTTTTTCTACTTGTGCGTTCTAACCTCCAGGATAGTTCAGTGCTTCACATGAGGCATCTCACACATACCTAATTTGATATTTTCTGAAAGGAAAGGCTGTTAAGCTGTTTACCTGAAGCAAAGGATCCAAGTTCAAACCTGTTCTTCATCTAATGCAGGAGAGGGAGCAGAATGTATTTTTTCTTACATTCTTTATATTCTAGTAAAATGAGTCAAGTATTATGAAACATAATACCCTTAATGGTCTCTTCTTGGAATTTTGTCTGTTCTGGGAAATACTTAAATAGTCATTCTGATACCTGTAGGAAGCTGGCTGGACCCTTGTATATATAACTAGCATTTGAGTAAAATTCTTGCTTCCCATCTCTCAGCAACATACGTTACTTATTCAGGGCTTACGTGTCTTCAATTTTCATTCTCTGGTTAGGTTAAGACTGTTATGTTTTCAAGACACTAAATATAAAAGAATGTACTGGAATTCAGTACAGGCGAACACAGGGTCACTTGTAAGCTGTTTACTTCTATCTATAATGAAGTTCTAGAGATGTATAGGACTCCATGCCAAAAGCTGTAGAAGTAAGATTAGGTTTTCAGTTCATTATGCATTTAAACTCATAATTAAAATGTTGTCCATATTTTAATTTGTAATGAAAGAATTGGGATTAAGAAGAAATAAAATAGTTACATCCATGGAAAGACAACCGGCTTCTGTGTATTCCATATATAACAAAGTAACCCTATGGTCAATTCTGAATTTTCACACAGGGGAAATTATTAAATCTTAGATATATTAAATGTGAAAAGGGAATACAAAATTAGTGTTGATGGAATTGAAAATAAGCTTTCCCACTTTGAGAGGGAGTCAAAATGTTCTTTCAGTAACATTAATGGGTAATATAATGCTAGTGCTCTTTAATAATTAGATCATGCATCAAAAATTACCATGCTGTGTTGAATTTCTTTGCCCACAATTGGAAATTCTCAAATGGTTTCTATTGTTACAATAGTATTCTTGTACTGTAACCTATTAGTTAAAAATATATCTTATAGGGTCTACTGACTTTGTGGAACTTTCATTACCTGTTTTAGTAGGTAAAGTAGCCAACCAGGATCCCAGCACTGAAAACACTCCACCTCAGGATCCCTTGAACCACCCTCTGCAGGAACTTACTCCAATCTGCTGATGATAAAGGCTCCAGAGAATGCCTTAACAAATTTGGATGGCCAAAACTGAGTGGTGTCAATGCTTACCCCCATTTCAACACCCAACATGAGCACACTGGTTCTGCATACAACAAATGTCAAGTAATCTTTGGAAAAAGCCTTGAGTACCCAGTGTCTGTTTTTCCCATTTCTCACTTCCTTCTCCTTGCAGTTTGCAAGAGGTGTAGAGCAAGAATTTAAAATAATTTAAGTGCCTAAGGTGTCAAACTGGTATCTAAAGTGATATTCAAAAGTCTTTCACTGCAGCTGCAGTTTGCAGCTGGAGTTACAAGATGTATCTTCAAAGGAACCTGTGAAGAGAATTTTCCTTTAAAACAGTGAAAATCAGAAAATTCTTGGAAACCCCATTTATCGTCCATGCTTTCTAGGCATGTGAACACTTTTACAAGTCTGTCCAACAGTCCATTGTAGAGGTTCTCCTTTCATAATGCCATTTGGATGTTTTCCACAGATTTTTCCAGAAAAAACTCCAAAGGTGTGCAAACTCTGCAAGATTATTTTTGATTTCAAAGATGTGTTTTCTGTGATTTCTGTTACATTGTGGTGTGTTTCATTATATTTTTGAACAGTGGGATTAGAGAAAGATCAAAAAGAGGTCATTAACAGGTTGAAAGGGGTTCTTTCATGCTCAGCATATGGGTGTGCACATAACACATGTAGATCAAAAGCCCATTGAAACAAAACATAAAGTTTTTTGCTTTTCTAGGACTTAACATCATATTTTGCATTAAAATTAAAAACAGTCCGTTTTTGTTCAAAACCAAATCAGTACAGCAAATCAAATACTGTGCTGCAATCCTTCACTTGACATTTCTGCTAGTATTTGCTGCCATAAAGACCTCCATGGGGGATTCTTCCTAAGCAACGTGGTAAATTATAAAATTCTAGGCAGCAGCAGAACAGTTATATAGCAAAGCCTGTTGGTTCTGCTGGTTTTATAACATAGCTAGTTAAGTTTGACTGTGAAGTAATAGGGAAGTCCACAACACTGTTTCTGAAGAGAAGCCTTTCCAGTTCCTGTAAAGAACTTGGGTAAATATAGGACACTTCACCCATTCACCCTGCTTTGTTTCTGATGTTGCTAATCCTGTTGCTCTAGCTATGTAACATTTTTTCAATTAGCTTTGCAAAGAATAATGTCATCTTTTCTGTGGAGCAGGCTTGAGAGTTTGGACTTATTTTCTGCCTAGAAAAATTAATTACTGTGATAAACTCCCTAGATATTAATTGTCTTTCCAATGACATCTTAAGCCTTCATTATTTCTAAGAGGGGGTTACTCCAGTTCTTGTTTTCTTGCTAACCGCTCACTGTTGCCTGTCTGTGCTCCAAAACATTACTGGCAGAACAGCATATTTTATTTATGTTCTTAGGGGAAGAGCTAGTTTTGATACTCTAACAGAGAGATGCATCTTCTGGTTGTGCATCACTAGGCAAACTTGTCAACAAGGTAAATTAAAGTGTGTTTTAAGAGTGGCTATCACAGAAAATTACTGATTTGCCCAGTTCTCTGAGTGTATGGATCTTGTGGTTAACTTTCAGAGTTAGCTGGCACCCAGGCACAAAGGAAAGCATCACTCAGGTCAGAGGGAGAGTCTTAAGAGTGGCAGAACAGGTACTGCCAATAGCAAGAAAGCCATCAAGAATGGCATGTATTAGATTTACTTTGTCCAGATTTGATTTAGAATAAATTGCTGCTGTGTAGAAATAATAGGAGAAAGACCAGGATTTAGAAGGATTTGAAATATGATTTTAAATTAGTAAACAACATTTTTATATTCATTAGATTAAAAGTGATGTGTATGTTGCTACTTAGGGATGGTTATTTACACTGCTAATCTGTCACTGCAAAAACTCACAACTGTCTGCTTTTCTGTATTATATTAAACAGAAGGGTGGGAAATTGATGTTCCTTCCATTTATCCCCTCACTCCAAATTCTTTTCCAGGGAAGCTGAATATGCATCAAATTCTTATGTGTCTTGAACTCAGAAGAACATCCAAGTGCTCTAGACAGTATGGAGGAGCAGGGCTAACTAGCTCAGTTACAAGAACTAGTTTCTGGGTAGGTCATGCAGATGTAAAGGGATAGGTGGAATTTTCTGCTGAGCTCACCCGTAAGTTCCAGAAGCAGCAAATTGTTTCTCATTAAAAATAGGAGGGGGGGAAAAAGAAGTACTGATTAAATAAATACTGCAAGAGTTAATAAAGAGGAAAAAAAGTTAAAAAAAAATATTGTCTCATTGCTGGAATTCAAAAAGGAGATGGATTTGGGATTCCTGATAAATCATTATCCAGTAGCTGTTGGAGAAACTACTGCACTGAGAAAATAGGCTTCAGGAAGCTATGTCATTGTGTTCTGTGACTTGCTCTGACAGAGCACAGAGAAGCCAACTGCTGGAAGAATTATTCCAAAGGACTTGTGCTGCTGCCATCACTTTACAGATCTTTAAAGCAGCTCCAATTAAGAGCACAGAAAAGGCATGTTTCTTTTTTTAAGGGTGGACTAGTGGATATGTGTCCTTGCAACTGGGAAACTTGGGATCTAATGAGGCCTAGAAGTCCTCTGCTTTTTGTGGATAGTTTAGTTCTAAATAACTAACACAGAGTTTGGGCAAAATATGTAAGAAGAAAACTGAGTGTCTGAATTCTGTTGTTATCAACTAACATTACTCAGATTTATGGGTTTTTTCTTTCTTTTTCTTCTCTCTCAAGTTAGGACTTGTGCTATAGCTCATTAGCTTAAGTCGGCTCTTCACTTCAATTGCTTCAGTAAGAAAACCCACATATTTTCTATTTTTTTTTCCTTAGTTCTGCCATTTTATCTGTACAGAAGCAATTAGTCTGATCACTCAAAATATCTTTATTTCTCCATATAATTGTAAGAGATAAACAATCCTGTTTTACCATTTCTGACATACAAAGCTTTTACTCAGGCTAGAATGTAATTATCAGTGATGGATTCTTATTAAAGGTAGTCTATTCTGCTAGCACTACTAAAAGATTTGTTAATTAAATTCTTTGCATTCCTCCTAATCATTCGTGTTTCTCCTAATCTCAAAACCACCTGAAGTTATTACTGTTTAGAGCAGGTTTGCAGATTTCTGTAGGCCTGTATTATCCTATTAAACCTTCTACCAATGAATCATTTGGAGGGAATGGGGATGGAGGCAGAGAATAAAGATTAAAAAAAAATAATGAGGGCATAGGAAATTCAATAATAATATGTCTCAGGACTCCTGCATCAGACAAGGTATGGAAATATCTGCTCTGGTGTCATTATTTCAACAACAGCTAGTGTGGAAGCCCTTGTTTTGAAGTAGGTATTTTGATCGATTTCCACCTAACAATTGTCTTTAGAGTGAGAGAATGTTCAGCTGCATTTTAGGAGCATTGTGTCTGTTCTCATTTTCACCACGATGAGGGGACTGTGTACAATAGATACTTAAGAGGTCCTGCTATATCTGTGTAGTTCAAAAATGATACCAAGTACATGTAGCACGAAAGTACCACAGAGCAGACACATAAATAGTTCAAGAGTCAAAATAAAAATTATTATTCCACTGAATGTACATCCTTTTTACTACAACAAGAATCTTGCACACGCCTCTATAATCACAATAAGAACCACCACTTTGTTAAAAGTATATTCTTTTCATGCCTTTGGGTCAGCTAGAACTCACCCAGTATGCCTGATAAGGAAATAAAATGGATTGCAAATTTGTGTTTCAATGTGTAGGTATCATGCTTCTTTGTATAAAAACTAAATGCACTTTCTGTTAAATAAAAATAGAGGCAGGGGTTACAAAAAAGCTTGAATCACTCTTAAAAATGGGGAATAGAACATAGTACATTTTCAAAAAAAATGCTTTTTTCACTAGGTCAGAGAATCGATTGTCCTTATGACTGTCCTTTCTTCCTCTGATTCCAGTTAATCCTCTAATATGCCAAGCAAACAAGAACAAGTGCTTTATCTCTTTTTAAAAATATATTATAGCTTAATGGTTTTAGACTGACCTTACTGAGTCAAAAATGTGAATTTAGTTCCTGTCAGGAACAGAAATATTTGGATGCAAGTATACAACTGCCTATCTAAATCTCATAACTGTTGAACTGTTGGCTAAAATCACTTGGCCTTGATTTGAAGGGAACACTTGACCTCTGCTTTTGTCAGAGAAGACTTGGGCTGCACCCTTCATGGGAGGCCTGAGTAACAGAAGGGCTGAGTGAAGTGCAGGGCTTTATATCTCAGAGATACCTAGAGAGGGGGAGGAATTGTGCAGGTCCATTAGGCAAGGAAGTTAACTTGGACCTCCCTTGTGCAACCTCAGCTTCTGCTGTCACATGGATGCAATAGGGGGATTGGTAGGATTCTGGCCACACCGCAAAGTGGGTGGGGAATTTAGGGCATTTTCTGCGGGTGCAGTCTTCCTTTGCTCCTCTGCAGGAAGGCAGAGTGGAGTCATCCTGACAGAAACATTATCTGGCTCCAGCTCAAACCATGAGCTGGACCATGTTAGTAAAATGTTCTGCAGCTCTTGCTTACCCTCTTGACTCTGCAGGACCCTTTATTTTCTGAAATACCTGATTCTTCCTTTGTATTGTATAAACCATGTAGCTCAGGACTCTGGATTTTGCTTTTGTTCCCCCATCTCATTTAATTGCTAAATTTAAACTGTGAGAGTTGGGCTTTTAACTGCAACTGTTGCATCAGCTGTGCAACAGCGTGTTACCCATGACAAGAGGAAAGCTGCCATGAACACCTTTAAAGAGCAAATATCACTCATGGAGTCATTGGCTGGTTTGAGTTGGAAAAGACCTTGAACATCATCTTGTTCCAACTTTCTGCTATAGGAAGGGACACCTTCTATGAGACCAGGTTGCTCAAAGCCCCACCCAACCTGGCCTTGGTATGATTTATCAGTTAATCTATACTAGCATTTTCTATATTTTGATATGCTAGACAGTGATCTAAAGGTCTAGACGAGTGAGAAAAAAGTCCCATGTAATTTCTTCCTTTCCCTCAGATTCTTACACAGCTTCAGATGAGTCTTTTTTTCTTTTAATTTCTTATTGTTAATGAAATCAGTTTTTGTCTCATTTTCTACGAAATTTCTCTTGTAACTTCAAACATGCCATTTCCCTTACCCATGTTTAAACTCTGAGTGGGTCTTGATGTTCAAGAAATTTTATTTTCCCACTTCATGACTTGTAAAATTGGACACATCGTTGTCTGCAAAATTACCTTGTGTCATAATGCATATGCTAAAAAAAATATTAGTAGTTGACATGAACAGAAATCCTCCATGTTATCTTCTACAACAGAAAAGTCATGAAAAAAAAGAAAATTCTAGAATTTACTTGTTTGCTACTGATTTTTTTTTTTTTTGCCTATAGATGATGCAATTCCACAGGGAAAAATAAAAAGAAAAGAATAAAGATACCATTCCTAAGTCTCTACATTCATGCCATGTGTCTCCAGCCATTTCTAAATCAGTGGGGGTCTTGAATATGGAAGGTCTACAGCCCCTACTGAATTCTGAGATGTTAAATCAGTGCTATTTCCATACTGCTCTTGCCTGAAATATTTATGGTAACATGTTATTTTCTCTGCCAGAGATCAAAGGTATTCCATACAGCATAATGAAGGACTAAGTATGTTGATTTCAAACTTAAAAGAAATTGTTTCATTTGACACTTTGAAATATTGTTTTGTATGTATGAACCAGCAGAATATAGAATGCATAAACACAACACTATCTTTGCCGAAAGATAATCGCAAGCTTTGAAACATCACAGCAATAACTCTTTCCAGGATGCTGTGATTAGAGGCCTCCTAAGTATTTATGGAAAAGAAAAAAGATATTACAGTTTAGATGATAAGTAATGGGTTCAATCTAGAATTGCTGAAAAGAAATAACCTTTTTATTTCTCAGTATATATTTTAAATATTATGATGTTTATTCAGCTGTACCTGAAAAAGCAAATACTGCTATTGCACTTCTTCTGGGACTAACAATATGCCTTCATTAAAAACCAATCATTGTCTTTGTTTTAGAATTCTGCAGGGAGATCTAAACTGTTTCAAAGCTACAGTCCTCAGGCACTCACCAGATCGCTATTATGTGTGGGGTGATAATTCTTTCTATATATCAGCAAAGCTGTATGGACTGGGCACTTTGACAAGTTGCTCTTATTTCTCTCCTTTCCTTTTTAAAATGAACTCTTGGAAATACTCAATTTATGTATAGGAAGGACAGGGAGATGATACAGGACAGTGGTCTAAAGTGTACCTTCAAAAAAATTAATACCAAGCATTTCACTTGCGGATATTTTATTGATTTTTAGAGCATATATGTTGATGGAAGACATACACACAGAAAAGCAATTGCCTTTAAAATACTGCTGATATTGACAGAAAAGAACAGTGACATAGATAAATATTGATAGGTTTCTGTTTTCTATCTATATCTTTCTTTTCTTATACATATATCTTTCTAACTATAGTTAAGGAAACTTTCCTGTCTCCAAAATTACACAATAGCATAAATTAATAGTCATAAATTCTATAGACCGAACTACATTACATGCATTTTTTGTAACTTCTGTCGTTGCCATAATAGGTTAAATATTCACTAAAACGTCTTTATGCTGGGTAATGGATGACTTTTTTTTAAGAATTCCAAATTATATGTAAAAAGCAGATATTGTAAAATAAGAAATTAGTTTCTTTCTAGTCTTATCAAGGCTTTTCATGCTTCAAGCTTGTTCTGTCACAAATGTAGTCCTCAAAATAGACAAACATCAAAGCTGTGATATATATTAAATTATTGAATAATCAGAAAAAACCATTTTGTTGCTATAGGTGTATAAAATGACCCCATCCTTTATTATTAATAAGAAAAAAATGCCACCGTACTCTGCAGGTGGGTTACAATATATCAAAGTAATTAGGTTTTGTATAATTCAAACTGCAAATAAAAAAGGACCATTGTTATGATTGCCCTTCCACTTCACAACATCAGGTGACCATGAAACAATTGTAGGAGTTGCCCTCACGGATGTGTAGTCTGTGAGACCGTCCGCTTTGGTAAGATTGGCAGATCTTCTACTTCTTTCAATGAACTTCAGGAACTTCTGCTTTCAATGGGATAAGTGAAAGGGAAAGCAATAAACAAAATTGCAGAGTCACAAACCTGATAAACCGTAATGGAAAATGTTCAGCTGCCAATTGATGGCTTGGAGAAGGCCAGCCTGAACTTTATACCTGATAAGAACCTGGGCTTTATGGCTGATAAGAAGGCAGAAATAAGACGAACATGAGGATTTGGGTATTTGAGGGATCCTGTGGCACTAGGCAAAACTTACTTAGAAATGTTTAAGGTGCAGTAACTAGTGAGGAACAATGGAGAGAAGCAAACATTAAAGGATCATGTAAACAGTTTCCAGTCTGCTCAATAGCTGCAGCCATCAAACCTTTTTGAATCCACTCTTAATGGTCTGTCTGTATAATCTCATTTTTCAACCCATATGTGGGTACTGCAGGGTCTGAGAGGCTGGAACAGTTGAGAAGTACCAGCAACAGGAGAAAGGCCCTGGAAAAAAAAAAAAAAATTACCTGCATTCCTGGTGCCAGCAACTGGAAGGAGTGAGGAGCTCAAGAGTCAGCAGCTGGGAGGGCCCTGGCTCATACAGTTCCATGTGTTTGCTGTGGAGCTGCTGGAGGTTTGCGGTGACTGGTGAAGTGCCAGAAACCAGAGTTAAACCTTTGTCCACAGGGTCCTTGTGCCTGTGGTGCCAGGCAGCTGGAGCAAGCGAGGATCCCAGCACCAGGTGAAGTACGGGTGGGAGCTGTGTGCCTGGAGAGCAGCAGCCACGGGGACCACTGCCTGCACGGCTGCCTCCCATCTGTGCGTGTGGGCCAGGTGGCAAGCAGGTGGTGCCAGGACAATGCAGAGGGGGGAAAATGAGTGTGGAGACCAAGTAAGACAAGTGGGAGAGCTCATGTGTGCTTGCTAGACATCACCAAACTGGACCAGCCATTGAGTGGGAGATCAGAGGAACAGGTTAGAGTGTCTGGAAAGCCATAAGGGTACCAACCAGACAGAGCATGGTGATGCTCAATGGATCTGTGAATGTGTGTGCCCGTATGTGTGTGTGCATGTGCAAATGCAGAGCACAGGGGCATTTGTGTGAGCTTCAGGCCTGATTGACTGAAGGACAGCAGAAGTGGGCTCTGTAAGGTGTGTGTGACATCAGCTCTGGTGACTGATACATGCCCAGTACACGTGGGTGTTTTTAAATGCCACTGTTTCCTGGCTGTGGCAGCGAGGTCGACAGCTGTGTCAGTGTCCTCTGCACGTTTCTGGGAGGGACACTCAGCCCTGCTGCTGGCTGGACTTGTAAATGGGAATGCAGCAGCTGTGCCCATTGCACAGCTCTGGATAACCCTGAGCCTTAGGGCACTCAGGCTGGGCACCAGCACCTGGGCAGGAGGAATCCCTTGATCCTCTGGTGGCCCTTACAGCATCCCTTGGCAGCTTTAACATCCATGGAGAGGTAAATGATCTCCAAGCATAACCACTTTCTCATCAAAACACCTCCTCTGTCAATTTTGCAAGAAATTCCACTGATAATAAAAGCAGAAGCTGAGCTCATACCACCATTTGCAAAAGCAGTTACTAGATAAAATACTGACATGTACGCATGCTGTGGATTATTATGGACTTGAAAGTGTCAGATTGGTTACACCAGATTTTGAAAAAGCCAGCTGTTTTTTTACACATATCCATAGCAATAGCCAGGAAAGTTTCTGCATCTGTTTGCCCAAACTGACATCAAAATGACAATATTGTCTTGCCCCTTGTTGCATACTTGAAAACTGAAATTTATTCTGACATTAATGAAAGCATTTTTTTTCTGCTTTATGAAGGAAGGCAGTTATAACAAATTACAGAATTGCAGAATGAAATAATTACATTTTCTTTCTTTGTCACTGAGAAAATTGATGAGGTTGACACTTAAAACTAGCTAACAGTTAATTTTTTTTAAAGACAGAAACTTTAGGCCAGACAAATTATTTGTGTTTAAGATATAAATGATGGTCTTTTAGCATATATGCTCAGATTGCAAGAGTGGGTGTGAAAATTAATGTACTTCATGAAAAGGAAGATGTTTCATTTTTAAAATAAACATACATATGGAGTAGTGATGGATATATTCAATCTCATGGCACAAAGCACCTTACAACAGCTTGCTTTATGAAAAGCAAAATGCTTCACTCTTGAAGTACTGTTTTAAAATGTTTGAATATTTTACTCTTGGAAATTTGATTAAACAAAGAAGACAAATGCCAATTTATAGGTCTCCAGTCTACTGTACTAAGATCAATAAAATAGTTCTGCTTTGCCAATAAATGATTTAGACACCCTGAGAGCAGGGTTTTTTTTGTGGCTTGAGACATGCAATATGAGATTCACACTATCACAGAAATAAGAGTAATGATTTCATTTGAGATAGTCAAAGAATAGCTCTCTGTATTTTTGTATCATGACACCCAGTTGTAGACTTTATTAAAATGCTAACAATTGCCTGCAGTAGTTCCACAATATAATGTAGTGAAAGTTTTCTTCTGTGTGTGGAATCAGAAGAGTGATAGAGAGACTTTTAAAATGCATTTGTATAAAAGTGGGGGTTTCTCATACTTCAGAATTCAAGCATTACACTATGGACCTTCTCTGCACACCATTTAAAAAAAAAACCCAAAAAACCAAAAAGAGTTGGAGTCAGAAAAATCTGCCATACTTTTGTAAAAATAAAAAAAAAATATAAAAACTATAAAGAAGAAATGTTAAAAGATTTTAATGCTTTTTGGAGGTGGGCATACTTATGAGAAATGGCCCAGGTAACATGATGCATGTATATGGTTTTTAGCAATGACACTGAACAAGCTGCAATATCTAAAATTTCTCATACATGCTTAGCATCTGCAACTGTGCATCAGAAAATGAAAAATGGAACTGAGAATACTACTTCCACTGAGAAACTAGACATTTAAAATAAAATATGGAGCCTTGTGGCTCATTGATATTAGTGTTTGAGTGTTTTTGACTATTTATGAAATTCATTTTCTTCAAGTAAATATATTTTCCTCCAATTTCCAAGTCTTCACTTAATTTATTCATACTGTAATGAACATACCTGATGTGCAATTATATTTTCAGGTGCCTTCATAATGTTAGTCAAAATAACAGTTGCTGTGTCATAGATGCCTCTGATAAAAGTGAAAGAGGAGAAAAGAAAAACCTTGGATACAACAAAATCAATAAATGATTTGCAGTACTGGCAGCTAGGTGACTCATGAGGGTCAAGCACGAAAAAAAAGAAAGTTTTACTGCAGGTGTTCTAGTTTGTAATCACTTGGTGACACTTTTTTTTTAAAGCTGTCCTTTTGCCTAAGATACAGCTAGAGCATGGGCACTTGTCACCACACAGTCTATTTTTTCTGACAATTAGAACAGTATATATGAAGTAGAAAAGAAAAATTCACTGTACCACACTTTGATATCACTTGTGAGAGTTTAACAGTTCTTTGCTATTTGATGATCACTTTGGAGAAAAATCTACCAGATTAAACAGAGGAAACCCCAAACAAACAAAGAGAAAATGATCTTTGCTCTAATTTATGACAAGTAGCAGACAATTACATGCTATAAACTTTAATTCAGTCTTGCTCTTACAAAAAAAAAAAATTAGAAAATTATGTTCTAGTAATTTTTAGTGCTATCTAGAAGTGAGTATACCTTGAAGTTTAAGGGATGTTCAGAAGAACTATCAGTTGTGGTAGCACTGTGTTAATGGTACTGTGCTGCCTGATTTTCCACCTGATGAATTGTGTGGGAGTTGTGTTACTGCATCAAACACAAAACAGATAGGTCAGGAGTTCACATTTGTGAATATATTTCAGGCACATATATAATACTATTTTTTGTGATTTTAAAGGAAAAATAATAAAACAGGTGGAACTAGGAAGAGGAGCAGAAAAAATACAGCCAGAATAGTCCATGTTTAATACTGTGAACTGGCCTCTGTCCTGTCCAAGGAAAACTGTTGGAAAAATAATATTATATGCATATTTAAAATCCCAGTATAAAGGATCATAATATTAAAAAGCAATAGGCATGCCTGGTTTCTAAAGCAGAGTCTTCCTGTTCAGAGCTGCTGTTGTGACTGTAATATACAGTATATCCCAAGTCCATAGTGAGAAGAGGCTGCCCAGAGCAGCACATCATGGTGCCCCTGAGTTTTCTTCCAAAGAAAAGGAAGAATGGCAGTAGAGAGGGAGTGATGGTTTGCTGTGATATATCTCACAGTATGGACAAAGTCTGGGGCCTACAGTTCAGAGGTGTTGACCAGGACACACAGCATTCTTCCTTGGATACATCAAGGATTCATCCTGCACGATTTCTGTTTGGTTTGGTTTGGTTGTTTGCTTGGTGGTCTGTTTGGGGTTTTTGTGTTTTTGGTTTGGTGTTTTTTTGTGTATGGTGTTTATTAATTTTTCCATACTGATTGTTTATGAACACTCAATATGCTGGAGAAATGCATTTGTTTTAAAAATGTCTACTTTCTATTTTATCTTCCTCAGAATGTTACAATAAATCAATTACTGTCATCTAGCATTGACAAGAAAAAAATTACAACAGAGTTCTCTGTCACTAGAAACTGGTTTGATAATAATGCAAAGAACAAAAATAAAAAGTACAGAAGCAAAATAGAACAAAAGCAACAGATGCATATTCTTAAAGTGCTTTTAAAAATATGCTATGTTTATACTTTCTTTGCATTTTCAGAGTTCTGTATCAATGTTAAATTATGAATGGACTACAGGGCTTGGTGTTATGTTACCCTATCACTACAAATCAGAAAAGATGGAATTTCTGCTTTTGACACAGAACCCAAATACATAGGAAACCTTACATTGAGCTTTGATTTCACCTTGAACCCAAGGCTCTTATTCAGACAAGTACATAGATAGATAGACAGATAGTTATTGTATCCTTATGAATCAACTCCTTCTGATGCTCCCAAAATTTAAATATATCTCTACCTTGTGTAATGTGAATTTATGATTCTCTATCCATTAACATTGATATCCATTTTATGTACCATACTGAATTAAATTTTAAGAGTTCCTTCTATGTATGTTCAAAAAGAATTTAACTTGGAATTTCTGCTTTGGTTCTATTTAGCTGGTTAGTTACTGGTCTGTACATGGTGAGGACAGGTATCCTTTGCATTCATATGAAATAAATACCACTGCCTTTATACTCCCTTTATAGAGGTAAAGTTGACAGCAGTCTCTTGATATTTTAAAGGGACCAAACTCATTGAATGGGTGGGGAGTAGAAATCAGATTTCATATGCTGTTTAGAGAGTGGCTTCTGGTTAGATATGCCAGGCAAAGAGGGTAATTTCCTCTCCAATGATTGTATGGTAAACTTTAATATTCTGCAGAAACAAATCTAGTCATACAATTTTTTAAAAAATATTTACAATTAGCTGTTCTTAAAGCCATTTTTAAAGAATCATTCTTCGTAACAATATAACTTCTTCAGTTAAACCTAAGACTGGTAATTTATAAGATCTAGGAACTAAGAATGATTTTAACTATTTCACAGAGTTAAAAGCATAGGACACCTGGATATTTTAATCATAATTTCTGATATGTTGAAACTAAAAAGTGATACAGCTTTTACCTTGATTAAAGTCTGCCAAGACTCAAATTTTAGATTGCACCATAGGGAAAGAAAATCAAGGACCATAAAATCATGGTTTGGGACATGATATAGCCAAACAGTTCAAGAAAATGATCCAATTTTTGGCACTGAAATGGTGATTTCTCTGACAATCTTAAAGAAAATTTGTCCATTCTCAGATTGGGATTTCATTGTCATCATAACTTGCTGAGTCAGTCAAGGGAATTAAATACTTGACACATTGTTGTCTACTCTCCCTGTAAACTTCAGCAAAGTTTACTTGGTCTAGAATCTGTAATGTTTCATAGGGACAAGAAAAGAAAGAAAAGCTGATTACTTCAAGTCAGTTCAGCAGGAAAAGAAGGAAAAAAGAATCCTGACTTATACAAGAACCAAGCTGAAACCATGAAACAAAAGATCTGATTATAGCCACCATCTAGATGTAGAGCTCTGCATGTTATGTTTACTGACAGCACAGGTGATCCTATACTCCCTGGGGCCCACACAGAGAAACACAAAGAGGGATAGAAATCAATTCACAGAGGTGAAAGATAGAAAGGACTATCAGGAATGCATAAAACTATTCCAACCCCACATATGGTGCAAATATTTTAACTCAAAACTTGAGTCCTCTCCATCTTGGGGTGGGGGGGAGGTAAGGTAAAAATAGAATTTAAAATAATTCCCAGTGCCTTTCCATGTGCTTCAGTGAGAGGCAGTATGACGTACACTGAGAACAGTTACAGCTTTAGGAAGGATATGAGGATGCCAGTGAATCCAGTGACATAATCTGCCAATACTGACAGATTATGCAGCAGTAACTTTTCCTTCCCAGTATTTTCTATCCTTTTGCGTGCAATTTTCAAACTTGCTCAATTAAAATTTCCTGTATTTATTGAGATCGTAACAGGAAGTACTGTAGAGTGAACCAAAAATCTGTCACTTAAGGATCCCCATCAGAAATGTCCCTGCTCATTATTATCTCCTCTGTAACAATTATATTTTGAGATATGTCAATAAGAATTTTAACTCCCTCTGATGCATTACTGATTAATTCCCTAATGCAATCATATTAATAAAAATGTTATGTAGAATTAAAATGCCTTGGAGGAGAAGGTGTGTCAAAGCCAGAGAATTACTTTTACAAATTCACAGTTCTGTAAAAAAAAATCTTACCAGAAAAACTGAGATCTTCCTTTCATGAAACCATGCTGGCTTTAAATCTTTATTAGTACAGTGCAAAACCAACCATTTGGCTATTTTACACAGGAGTAACACCAAACTGTTGTCATCTGGTTTATCCTCTTTTATCTTTTTATAGCATTAAGCATATGTTACTAGGCTTTTATTTCTTAGCATTGTTCCAGTCTATTATTTGTTAAAACTGAGATGTGCAAAGAGCGCCCAAGGTATTTGCCTTATGATTCTTGACTAAAGTATAAAGGATTCTTGACTTAATGGGGTGAAATCTTAAAACTGTATCACTTCTTCCTTATTTACATAACCATATTGTATAAATACATCCTTCCTACTTTGTCCGAAAACAGAAATCATGATACAACTTGTGGGCTTCTCCCATACTGGTTTTCCAGTGACTAAAAACTTTCATTCTGCCAGTGAAAAACTTATAGTGCTATATTTGCAATTTTATTGGTAACAGAAACAGAAGGGAAAAAAAAAACAGTAAAAGGGCAAACCAGGGGAACTATTGTTTTGAATTTTAATGTAACTAATATAACTTCTAAGATTTGAAGACAATCTAGGATTTGTAATAATAAGTTGAAGGCTGAAATGTAATTAAATAATGACAGTCATCATGACTTTAATAAAGGTAGGTTTGGTCTTTTCTGGTTTCCTAGAACAGATAACACTGAGGAAGCTTTATAGTAATAATTAGAAGTAGGTAAACCTTTTTCACCTAGGGTATCCCACATATGCTGCAATTAAGGGCTTCCTTAGTAAGACTCTGGTCTTATTAAGATTCTAGTAACTGACAAGTATAACTAGCAAATGAAAAGACAAAGGCATCTATAGAGCATGAATCACAGGACCTGAACCCCTTTCTGGTGGTGTCAACCTTATTCTGTACAGTACTGCATCATTCTAACACAGGTGACCCAAGTACCAAAAATTATGTGGGAAAACAACTAGGAAACACATAAAAGGACATCTATACCAAATGGGTATTGTGCAGCATATGTTAGTGCAGACCTTGTAGATATCATAAATAAGCAGCATTGAAGCAAAGATTGTTTGGCTTTTTTTTTTTTTAATATAACCACTGAAAATAATATGCATTGATACATCAAAACAAATAATATTACATAATACTAAGAGTTTGATATGATGCCTTAAAGCAGTGAGGTTTATATTTTGCATCATGAAGATCCTCATTAATTCAGGCACCTTTTCAAGCATATGTGGAGGTATAATTTTCTGTTCCTGAAGGACTTTAGGTCCTTCAAGAGCTTTTATGCCATCTGTTGCATATGATATGGTTTTTCTGCCTAGATCCTTCTTGAAATTTTTTTATTGTTTGAAATCACCATTTATGGATGTTATACTTTTATTCTCTAAATCCAGAATTATTGTATATAATGTGTGACATACTAAATAAAAATGAAATAAGAAGAACATCTTTGATTTGAGATACCAGGAGCAGAAGGTAAAAATGAAAAATAAATGTGGACTGTGTATATATATATATATATATATATATTTATATTTATTTTTATATATAGTTTTATACTATAAAAAGAACATCAGACTTCCAGTTTCATAATTGCAATGGTATCTATATTTGTACTCTCAAGGGCTATCAAACGTTTTTGTCACTCATTCACAGAGATCACATTTTCTTTTACTTTTGTATGTCTCTAAATAGAGGTGTAATAATGCTTATTCATTTGCAAGTCAACCTCCTTCAAAACATTAGGAAAAGAAGTGGTATTTAGGTAAACAGGTTCAGATCTTGGTTGATTAACAGAGGAAACAGCAGAAGTAGTAACTGTGGAAGGATCTTTTCTGTTGCTTTCTTTTTGCTTCCTGTTGAAGGAAGGGGTGTCATGCATAGAAGGAAAATTAGGGACTTAGACTTCAGTAGCTAAAGGGCATTTTTATAGTGAATGATAAATCTGAGGACCTTGAATTCAGCTTCTAGACCCTATGGCTTAATTCGGTTATGTAGTAAGAATTTTTAAAAACTCTGTAAAATTCAGATTTATAATGACTGTCAATGAATGAAATAGTGTGTTTGTTACCTGTTCTTTGTGTAATTTCCTATTTTGTTCAAAGAGGGCTATGATATCTGTGTGCATTGAGTTACATAAGTCACAAATCATTATTTCACCTAAATCAAGGTATAACACACTTCTCCCTGCAGACCATGGTCACTCTTCTATCATACCCTTTAGTCATACTCTGCTTCCTGCTTTCCAGTGTCAAATTCTGAGTACTTTATAAAATTCTCTAAATATGACTTGTGCAAAGCTCTGTAATAGAGATGTAAACATGATAAAAGTTTTAAGTCCACTAGCCATAATCATATCTTTCTGTATCAGCAAAATGCTTAAATGAAGAATAGATACAGAAGTCTTTTTTGTAGGAATTTGCTTACCTAATGGTGATTGGATAGGTCACCATGTCGATCTGGTAGGCAGATAATTAGTCATCCAAATTATCTATCTGGTTCATAGAGACACCGACTATAATTATTTACTACCATATATATATAACATCACTTACTGACTTCACCTCCACAATTTGGAAAACAAGACAGACTTGCTTAGTGCATTTTAGGAGGGTGAAATGAGAAAATCAAATCTGTGAAATAATCATCCCAGCCCTGGCCTCTGTGCAGTGATAAGCAGTCTGTAGTGTCCAGTAGTGCTGCACGAAACTCTAGACCTGTCTGAAAGCTTGCTGGCCAATTTCTGCATTAGAAAAATGTAATGCTGGGATACAGATATTTGGTGGCAGAGTCAAATTTTTAATGCATCCCAAGAACATGGAGTAGAAAGAGATGAAAAGCCCACTAGCAGACCCTTAACATTGAGTATTCAATTGAGGAAAGCCTGAAATCACGTAAAGATTTTGAGACCAGTGATAGTACATAGAGGTACTTGATCAACTTATGCGAAAAAATAATGAAAAAAGTTTAAAATAAGTTTTATTTTTAAAATAGAATTATATTTGCAGTGCAATTGAGCTCAGCATCATTTATACAGAAATCCAGTGTCATTCCTTCTTGATGTGATCAAAATCATAATTTTTACCATGAGGATAAATGGATTTTTAATATCTACTTCACAGTAGCACTGTATGACTTGTAAAGAAATTTTACAGACTATCTTTATATAGCTAGTTACTCTTTTAATGTCAGAATAGATTAATATTCCATTTTCTGAATCACATTTTAAAATTAGAAACTTCATACCATTCTATGGGGCTGCTAGGTTCAACTGTTAGATGTTTTATCAAAAATAATCACCCTACTTTGTTTTACTTTAAATACAATATGGCACATTCAAAATATATTTATTTTAGTGCCATCAGATAGTGTCATCAGATGGATGAACAGAAGTGACCACAGAATTTATGAGATCAATTCTGCTTTCCTTACTCAGACAAAATTTACATTACTTTTCAAAGGGTAGTGAAAGATGGAAAGCAGGTTTAGTTAAGCAGCAACGTGTTGCATAATCTGACATACCAGGAAAGGTAGACACATTTTTTCAGTCATTCCCAGGAAGAGCTCATATGCCCATTTATCTGGAGTGATGAAAAACCCTTAGTTTTCTTTGATGGCAGTGATGAACATCTGGTCTGCATCTTTCCCTTTTTGGAGTTCCCGCCTAGATGCTACTCCAAGGTGTATATAAATCCCAGTGGAAATATCTATTATTATTCTTATAAGGACATATGGCAATTTATAAAACCCTTTATAAATATATATTTCAAGAGTTTTTACTATTGGCCCTCTCATATAATGTTATTAATCCTTTAACACATACTGAATTAGTTCCAGCAAGTAGAGAGATATCCATGAAAACCAATCCTAATATATCTTCTCAAGGTGGATTTCCCAGTACCTTACTTAATTAAAAATGTTATCCTAAGTGAATCTAATTCTATTAGTGCATAGAAAATTTCCTGCTTAGAGAGCATTAAGTAATTTTGATGTTTAAATAATCAGTGAGAAAGGCAGAGGGAAGAAAGTGGGTTTGTGTTGGCTCCTTTATCATAGTGCTCCAGAACATTTATCTGCAAGTTTCTGCAGGACTTCACTTGCTGTTTTTCACAGATATCTGCTGCTCATGAGAGCTAATGTAAGGGTCTAATATTCTGTGTGTAGAACCCAGCATATCACCTGCTAATGTTTGTACTAGAAAAACTGAAGGCATATGCACATTGTAAGGAGCTTTTGTGGAATGATTGCTGAAATCAAAATCGTATTTTTTACTGCATCTATTTACCTAGAAAGCAGAGAAAACCCATCACAAATTTCCAAGGTGGAAATTATTGATATTTAAATATATTAAAACATTACAACTATTGAAATAAAAAAATCTTGCAATACTTGATTACTGTAATAACTTCAAGTTTCTAACTTCAAATCAGAAGATGCAAGCAGGACATATGTGATTTTTCCAATAAGATTTCAAAGACATTTTTGGCATGAGGCCTGGGGAACATTCACCAGACCTTTTCCTGCAATATCAGCAACATGTCTGAACTTCAGAGAGGGAATTTTATTTCTTCTCATGCTGTGGAAGTAATAGATTTTTACTGATATTTAGAAACTGGATTGTATAATTTCTATTCATATTGCAAGTAAACCCTAGTTCAGTACATTTTTTAGAACTCTCTGTACATGTATCAAAATGGCATCATTTAGGCATGAGTGTATGGCTTTTTTCAGAAGTTATCCAGATTCTAAAGCACCCCAGTTTTTTACTCTTAGTGTCATAGAAATATGATCATCATAAAACACTTTGTAACACAAGTTCTTCATCCCTCTCCTGGTCTATCTCATAAAAAAAAAAAACAAAAAAGCAAAAAGTTTCAAGCTTGCACATGCAAAACTTAGTTGGAACAATTGTAATTAATACCCTGTATTAATTAATGAACAGCACTTCAAAGTAGTATCCAGAGTGGTCTGAGGACACGCAGCTAAAATATACATATTAGAACAGACAGAACATGGGGAATACATTAACTTTAGAGCAGCAATTAATGCTTTGTTATTGAAGGCAAAATAAAAAATTAACACGTTAATATTATATATATGAAATCAAAAGGTATAATGTTCTTAATATTTAAATTTAAGAGACTGATCCCTCTTGGGATCAGAAGATCCACAGTAGTCCCTGTCTGTGAGGAGAAAAAAAGTTAAACACTTAGGGCAAAAGAGTTTTTTCACTCTTTCAAAGATTCTCAGACTTCAAAATAAGAAACAGAAGGAGAGTGAAGAAGCCATTATGGATGACAAGGAGGAATTAAATTCAGTAGTAAAAGTATTAATTGGCCCATGCCAATTAAAACAATGGTGTTTTCAGTAGGAAAACCAAAATTATTTTAGATGGCAAAAAAAGGGAAAGATGATGAACAGAAAGAATAAATATCTAGATATATAGAAAACACAAATCAAATCTCCTTGAAAATAATGTGTATTTTTTGTATAATATGTCTTTTTTTTTTAATAGCTGCAACATTCAAGCGTTATAAATTATCTTTTCCTATTTTGGGGGTCTCTGATATGTTTAATAGAATTCACTTGATGTGATGAAGTTTGTTGTTGCACAGGTAGCATTTTAGGGCTCTATAATTGTGGAATCTGTGGAAGGAAGTTCTAGTTCCTGTAAGGAGAGTGGAAGAACTCTTTTCTGATGAGTTTAAATGGTGAAGACTTCAACTTTCTGAGTGTAGACCCTTCACTTAATTCCCTCTCTTTCTGTTGATATTTTCTGAAAAATGATCAATACAATATTGTCCTTATCATAGGAACAAGGAGTGTCTGGTTCTAGAAACAGATTCCAAAGACAGGGTGTCACAGCAATTCTCATGTAGAATTAAGTCCTTCCTTCTTTTCCTTTACCTTCAAAAAAGGTAAAAAGTTCCCTTAATAGAAGACACTTGCTATTCTTGCTTTGCAGACAGGTTCTACCTTCCTTAAGATGAATTCTTTCCAATCCTTCGGTAGAAGATGTACCTGAAAGCTATAGAACATTTTCATTAGAACCTAAGAGGTTTATCAGTGAGTCATAGAGCTTATTGTCTTGTCTCAGAGGTACAAATGCAGAACTAATTTTGAAAGAGTTTTAAAATGTTTTTTGTTGATTGCATGATTTTGCGAGACTGGAATTTTAAAATGCAGTACTCACATACAGCCGGGTTTGCACAGAATTACCATGACAGGGTTTTTCTGTATAAAAACAATTATCAGAATTAAGCTCTGATATAGAACAAATGTTCTGAATCAGACCCCACTTTTGCTGATTATTTGGACTCATTTGTTGTGTTAGGTAATGTAATGTCTAGCAGCATTTTACAGGTCTGATAGCTCATCATTAGGGTTAATTGAATACAAAATGCTTTTTGGCAAGTCTGGAGTCAAGTATTTGCAATGTGGCAAAACTAAAAACACTACACCTTTTTTATACTGGCGTGGACTTAGAACATGGGTGTTTGGAATGCTGTTGTAAATATATGATGTTATAATAAGCATAATTACCAGGAGAATTAATGCAAATGGAAGCTAGATATAGAGCCATCAAAAGAACATACCACAACTGTTAAATTAATTAGTGTAATTATTTGTAGAGTTTTTTTTTCCCTCCTCCAGCCCCAAATAACAAGCTGAAAACAGCTACTTGAGAATTCTACACATTACCATTTTAAAAGGTTCTTTTCTTTATTTTTAGTCATTGGTTTACATAGAAAATGAAAAAAAAGAATTTTTGGCAGTTTTCAAACCATATTAGTTTGTATATATACTAATATATATCCTCTAATAATATACTAATGATATTCTCTGCATATAGTAAAATGTAGTCTATACATATTTTATATTTTATGTGCACTCTTTATCTATGTTTAAGTAATGTCTGGAAAACTCTTTCACATCTCACAGACACTACCTACTCCTAAGGGCAGCTACAGTAAAAAAAGTCATAGAATGATTTAGTTTGGAAGAGACCTTAAAGAACATTTAGTTCCAACCCCTGCTGCCTGGGGCAGTAACACCTTTCACTGGACCAGGTTGCTACACAACTTTTTAAAAAATCTCTCTCCAGCTATCTTGTAGCCCCTTCTAGGTACTGGCAGGCTTCTTTAAAAACTTGCTGGAGCTGTTTTTGTGTTTTAACCATTTTTCACACCAAAATGAAAATTGTTGTTTAACACTGGTGCTCCTAGGAAATCCATGGTATGCAGTTTTATGGATCATATTTTTCCAGTTAGAAACTAATGGTGTCTACTTTTTTGCATCTTAGCAGATGCTTTAAACATGCTTCTCATTATTTTTGTGACGCATATTCCAAAATCCTGTTTTCTTGGAAAAGTAGATGAGGGATAAGCTATCCCAAAGTCTGCACATGAGACAGCCATTCACTTCCTCTACAGTCTGATCCAATAGATTTCAATTAACCTAACCCTTACCCTAAGGTCCTCAGGTATCTGCCCCCAATGCACTCAATCCCTTCTGGCTGCTCAAACTCTTTTTTCTTCATTTAACCACTGAAGACCTTTCTTGTCATTCTTGCTGTTATTAATTAGACACCCATCTGTGATTTCTTAAATCTTTTACTAAACTTATGTTATTCGAACCAGTGAAGCACAATTCTCCTTCTATTCAGTCAGTTGTTTTTAATTGATCTAACTGATGCAAGTTCCTAACCAGTTAGCTAATTTCTTCAATTAATGAAACCAGCTGTCTCCCAGTCATGTTATTGATCTTTTTCAGGCCTAAGCATCTGTTATTCCAGGCATTTTAATGGTCATTTCCAATTGCCTCAGATATCATTATACACCATCATTGCACTGCCTTTTAAGTAATTTAATTAATCCCAGGCATTTTCACTTCTCTTATTACCCTAACACTCCAGCCTGTTGTTCTTTAAAAAGATGCACCCTTCCATGGCTAGGAAATAGAAAAGTCCTGCTTCTCATTTCTCATGTATTTTTTTTCAGAACCTATTACTGACCTAATGACTAAAAAATCCTTTCCTTAGTAGGGAGCTACTGCACTTCAGTGTTAAACTAATGCTTCATTCTTTCTGTCTTCCAACCTTTACAGCTTTACCTATTAAACTATGACTTCTTTTTTAGGATAGACACTCTCACAGTAATAAATTTTAAAAACAACAATTGTTCTTTGATTGCTACTAGTGTCCAAAATATTCTGATGAATAATGTTCTACTATCTGGAAAATCCATGAATTTAGGAGACAAGAATACAGACACCTTCTGCTCATGAAGCTCAATTATTCTGATCACTGGGCCATAAAAGAGGATAGAAAAAGTAAGTTTATGTTTAATAATTTTCAGCAGTTTGAGACCAAGACTACCTAACTGTAAATCTCCTTTAGTCAGTGTTCTCTTATCCAAAGAATGAAAAAAAGAAAAAGGAACTTCAAGAACAGATTAAGTTATTATGAATGCTTAACCTCACCTACAAAGTCAAAAGGATAAAACAGAGGAATGGACTGCTGTGAATCTGGTATCTTGCACAGAGTCATTTTTCAGGAGGGTTATATCAAGAGCATTATGGGCTTGTATCTTGCTTTTTTTTTTTTTTTTTTTTTTTTTTTTTTTTTTTGAATTTTCAGGATTAATCAAGGATTAAAGTTGCCACTATTTTTAGAATAATGTAAACCCAAAATCTTCTCTCAGCAGCCACTTGAGTATTGAAAGCAAAGATTAAACTTAAACTCCACATGTAACTTAAGAACACATAGCATTTTAATTACCTGAATAATCCTTGTAAACTGCATAGGACTGCAAACATAGTAGAGATGAACATATTTACTGACTACCACTTAAATCAGAACTTGAGAGCAGTGTCCCAAGAACTTTATTTAACTTTAATTTAATAACCTTATTTAACCAGCTATTGGTTATCCAGAATTTACAAAATAGATGTCTAGATCTGGTAGCCAAATATATGGTTACCTGGCTTTTTTGATGCTTATCAAATATTTTAGATGACAGAGGATATAACAGAAGAAAAACTAGACTCAATTTCTTTCCATTAAAAAGTATGGGACAAAGAATTAATTTTGCTTAATTTGTCATAATGCTACTAGTGCTAGAAGAATTACACTGCAAATGCCTTATTTCTATCAAAGAAACAAAACAGACAGTTTGAAGAATCAAAATAATCTATATTTTCTTCCAGAAAAGAGCAAAATTCTCTATGTAATAGCAAATGGGTAGTGCTTAGTGCTGCAGACAGTGTATATGCTGGATGAGTTGTAGATTAGTGGTGCCTTTTTTCATCTTATTTAATTGTCTCACCATTGGGATAATCCAGCGAGGTGCTGGGTGCTCTTTGGCATGTGCTGAGTGCTCCAAGCATTATTACCCCATAAGTAGGTCTTTTCTTCCACAGGACTTTGCAGATTTGAACTTTTGCACTTATGGAAATCCCAAGGTACATCACTGACATTGTACTCTTCATTACAGCCTTTAAAAGAGTCATTGCAGATGCTGCCCTCCTGCAAGACAGTAGAATGGTCAATGAACTCAACTTCAGAAACAAAATCAAAGTACAATCCATTTATAGTAACGTTGTCAAAAAACCAAGGTCACACTAGAGAAATTTGCTAATCCGTTCTTTCTCATCAGATGAAAAGGGAAAAGAGGAAAAATAAGTGAAAATAATAATTGAGCTTAGTTTTTTAATTTTCACTATTCCTTCCTTTCATTCTTCCTTTTGTGGCTTCCCACTTTCATCAATTTGAATATAAGTTTTAACTCTGAAAAAATGGAAAGTTTTAAATACCTTTAAAAAATCCTTCCATTCTCTGAGCACATCCTAAAAGGTATGCCCCTGCCTATGAAAGCCAATGATACTTTGATACAGCGTGGTACTTTATGACTACCATGATACTGGGTCTCAAAGGTTAAAATAACAGACTTCTTCAACCAAAATCAAAAGTGGAAAGTGATAATAAAAAAAATATTTTTAATATTCTTCTTGTAAACTTCAATTTCAAACTTATCCAAGGATTTGTCAGAAAGCCTCTGCATAGAAGAAATTGTGGACACTTCAGCGGAATTCTGTTGTTCAATCACTGTTGTGAATGCCTCATGCTGATGATGCTCTAAGACGTGGCTGATTGCAATGTGATATCCCCTAAGTATAAGCAAATATTATCCTTCCCAACCCAGCTGCAGTTGACCCTATTAAAAAGTTGTTAATGATTAATTCTATTAGCATTTCTTGCTGTTAAAGAGGAGGAGCATAATCCTTGAACTCAACATGACAGTAGCATGCAGCCTTGAGTCTTACACTTCATGAAGTAAGACATTAAAATACAAATGAAGATTAAACCAGGCTGATTTCATGCATTGATTAATATAGAACTGTGCAATAATTTTTAACATAAATATGTAATAATACTGAGTATTTATACATTGAATTTCACAGATGTGGTCAATAAAGGGAATAGACAGCTGAATATTTTCCAGGTATGAGTGTCATATCAGTGCAGTTAAAAAAAAAAAAATGTAAATGTATTAGTGTTTAGTGTCACCATTTGCAACACATATCTATTTCTATAGTCTCTACATTATGTGCTTCAGTGAATCTGAAGCCTAGAGAAGCAAAAGACTTTTGTCTTACAAATTGTAAATTTCTGGTGTAAGGGTCACTCATGCTGACCAATGTTATTTTTGTACACTTTAAGTCACTTGTCTGCCATTCCCAATCAGCAGACAGCATTGCCTTGGGTAGAATCTCTTTGGTATTTGATTATGTATAACAGCAAACAACAGTGGATAGCAAACTTGTTAAAACCTTGTGGTTAACCTTTCCTGTTAACTACAATGCTGTAAAGCCTTTATAGCCACAGGAATTGCACAGCCTTTGCTGACACTGAAACAGGCAGTGGTTATTGCTGAAGGCATCTGACCTATCAAAGCTTCATTGGAAATAATGGAACTACTAGGATTCTGAATAAAAAAAAAAAAAGTGTTTTCATATTGCTTTATGGAGGATATTTTATCCAATAATCTTAGCAGCCTGTGAGAATATTCCATACATCCATTTTATTTTTCTTGCACCAGATTCAGTGCTGTCAAATACAAATAATTTCATGCCCCAGTATTTGAAAACATTTTCCATTGAATCCTATTCAATAAATCTTAACCAGAAAACTAGCAACAAATACAAAATATGTCCCCACATCCAAAGAAGGGGGGAAAGAATCAAAACACTGGTATTCTTTTCAATTAAGTTGTCTCATTACTGTGTGGAGGAATAACAGTTTTAGAATTAGTTACTAGTGCTTGAATTTTCTGAGTATTAGAAAAAGAACCATATATGCCAAAATTTAACAAACAAGAGAAACCCCTGTTTTGTCTTCACAAGAAAGTCTCTAAATTTACAATGGAACAACTGAAAAATAAAAAAGTTATTAAATGTCGACTTATAACTGCTGTGTAGTTCTCAAAATGAATTGTGCACACAATATAACAAAGCAATTACATACTTACAAAAAATCAACATTTAATTTGTATTTTTTAATTAATTCCATTATGACATTTGTAAACTGCTTTGTGTCTCTGCTCACAAATTTTCAAATTATTTGTTTGCTGGAAAATGTTCAGAGAATGAACTTAAAACTGCTGCAATTGTTTGTGGAATCAGAATTCTGAATATCAAAATAAAAAATATGTGCAGAAGAATAAGTTGTATGTCATGTTATAATGGAAAAGGAACAAGGCATGTTGTTTATGTAGTGTATGATATTATATGAGAGTGATGTTCCTTGTTTCACAAAATAAAATGTTAAGAAAGAACAGAATGGAATCAAGTAATTCATCCTGTTTCAGAAATGTTTCACACATGGAGATTGCATTGGTAAATTTTAAATAGTTAATCAAAAATGTGTAAGTTTCTATTTAATTAACAAAATCCGAACAACTATTAGTGGTTAGTCTATTGACTATTTATTTCAGATTATTCACCCAAATACACAGGAAATCTTTTCATAGCAAGACAGTCACTAGTTTCTTATATTGACATAGAGAACAAGAACATTTTTACAAGCTTCTGAGTTTTCATTCTTTTTTCTTCTCCCCTTTCTTATTTTTGTCATTGCTTCTAGAAGACAATAAATCATGTTGTCCTCGAAAACGTGGGATTTTTCTTTATACCTCACCTCTTGTCTGCCTGACTGTAACATAAGCACATTTACTCTCTTCTGGCAAAGCTTGTAGAAATACTGCAAGCAGCTCTCATTCATTTTGGGGAAAAAATCGTGAAGGCTGGTATGGATACACCATTGTAAGGCTTCCAAACCTGTTTCTTTCTGCCTGCTTTGATCTTTGATAACTTTCCATCCATCACTAAGATCACAGAAGATTATGGCAAAGGATTTCAGAACATTTTCAAGAAAAAAGAAAGTTTTGAAAAATGCTCATTTCCTTAATTGGAAAATTGATACACAAAACTATTTTTTTTTCTTATTTTATGTTAATTAGAATTAATATTTTCCTGTACAGCCCAATGGGAAGTGCAATAGTGGATAAATGTGTAGAGCAGTTGTTCCTCTAAGTATCTCAGCTATTTATCCCATGGTAAGATCAATTTCATGCTGTTTTAAGCTCTGAGATACTAATATGAAGATTAATGTTAAATATGTGATTTTTCTGAAGAATTTATTGTTCATATTACACATATGTTTTGATGAATTCCAGGAAGGGAATTTCCATATGTTTTTGTCTTTTCAAAATGTTATAACTGGATATGCTTATCTGAATTATCATTTCCACGAGCAGATTCTGAAGGACATGGGATGCCTGCTATGGGTATAATTCATGGGTTTTAAACTTGCAAGGTTGTCATTGGATCTACTAATGGTGTACTTCAAATTTCTGGCACTAAATGTGTTGCAGGCTGGAATATTGGTCTATTCTCTTCACTTTTTAATGGCTGATTGAAGCTTTATTGAATAAATCTAAGTTGAATACAATGGAAATTATATACTGATGATTTTTTTGTTAAGTAGAAAACCTGTAAACTAAACCACATGCATGTGTTGAAATATCCTAAACAGTTTCCTTATAAAATTTAGCAATTAAATTTTCAAGGATTAGGACTTACCAAAGAAGTAGAGGCACTTCAGGGAGGCACCCAGTGCTAATCCTGTAATCTTGGCAATGTCTACTGCCTTAAAAAATGCCTGTGGAAGTGTGTAAGCTGCACAACATTGGCAATATTTTAAATATTCAAGGTGCTAAAATGTTCTCCTTGTGTGTTTGCACAGCACTGATTTCACACTGACAATAATAGGAAACTCCTCTTTGACTCAAACCACACTGTGTTCTCTGTAGAAAGTCATCCCATTAGGACACAAGTTCAAATAGCCATTTTCTGAAATTGCCTGATACAGGATCTTTAGACAGACACATAAAGTAAGCATGGTCACTTGTTTTCCTGAAGGAAGCAGTTATTAGCATCAAAGACGTACAAGATATTCAAATATTAGTCTCTCATATTTCTGTTACAGTCAAAAGCAGAGAAAAATAGAAAAAGCACCTAAAGCTCAAAGAAATCTAGTCCCTTTGTTTCAAAATTCAGTGCACCTCATCCACTATTTCTATTAAAAAAATGACAATTTTATGTGTCTGGAATTGGTTTCATGAAAATCTCCTTCACTAACATGCTCTATCAGGTATTCTGACTGGTGAAGTACACATGAAACAAACACAGCAGCATTTCTCTTCAGGACTCTGACTTTCTTTGGGGATTATTTTTCATGTCTTTGGAGTTTGTCCCCAGCAGTCTTTCTTCAGTTTTGAAGTTTCTCTCTCTCTTTTCTATCAAAACAAAAAATACAGAAATACAATTAGCTTTGCAATCTCCACATTTTTGTTATTTGACATTAATAAGATAATGAAGCTTATTAAAATTAAATTGCAGAATAGTCTTAAACACATTTTACATTACTGTTTGAAGCTTCTTTGCTCCATTTAAGATTTATTTGTGTTTTGATTTTATTTACCATTTATCTAGGTAGTGATGGCTGTCTGTATTCTCAGGCTAGGATAAAGTTCTGCCAGTGAATACATAAAATTTTAATGCATTAAGAACTTAACCTTAATTTGTTTTGGAATTTCCATTTTTCTGGACATTTCAGTGCTTTCTCCACATTAACTAATAGATGAAATTTGCTTTTCTTTACAGCATTGACTTCTGAAAATACTATTGAGATTCTGTAATGCAACAGAATATTTGTGTACAGATCCTACACTGGTAAGCAGCTTTGCTTTCTTGTTATCTCTTTATACCCACTTGCCCTTGCCATGTTGCTGGTTTGAAGTAAATATATAAGGCAACAGCTAAAATAAGGAGCTGGGATACATCTCTCTATATTTTGTGACAGCTCAGGATTCAGCATTTCTTGCATAGCTTGGCTGGTCTCTTGTGCCTCGCTGGGATCCAGACTGCTCATGAAGCTTTGCTAATAATATCTGCGTTAGCAATATGATCTCAAACGTCTGCACTACACAATTGTTTGTTGTGGAGTACAAAGATACCTTCAGTGCTGGCTGGATGGCATACAGAATAAAAATACTAAATCCTAAGTAGTAGTCATTGTAAAGGCAATAGAATGGAAGGCAGGAACATTCTAATTTTAACAGTTAATGTAGGATTAGAATAATTCTGTACAAAAAAAAAAAAAAAAAACAACAAAAAAAGGGATACTGTAGCTTTTTATTGTTGCTAAAAAGGATTTTCAAATTTTTCTGAATTCAATTAGAATAATATTTTTCACTACACATATCTAAATGCAATTTGAGAATGTTAATGTACTGCATAGAAGAATAAGGTGAATAAAGAAAGATAGGTTGGCTTCCAGTTCATTAGAAACTCTTTAGTGGAAAATCAATAGTCACTAAACAGAGGACAGGAAAGGTAAAGGAAAAATCTGTCTCAAAGCATCTTGTTTAAAAATATGTTTCATTAGCAGCTGAAAACACACTATTGTATAAGTCAACTAGTATAGTAAAGTTGTATGAAATTTAGTAAAATCTGATCTTCATCCACAGAGCTTTAAAAGCCACTATTCATATTCATGATATAGTGAACTTTCTGTGATTATGAGGGTACTAGAGCAGAATTATCAGTATGTCCTTGGTATATAAATTGGAAGGAAGTAGAAAGCAGCTCTTTGAACGAATTTGATTCCACCCTAAAAGTTTCACCACTTGATTCCCAGACTTGGGACATGGTTTTATGCAAATGAAAATCTTCTCTGTAGATATACTAATCTGAAAGGCATCAGTGGCAAAAGTCCAATTCATTCCACTGAATTAATGATTAAATCTTAAAGTTCAGTCTGAAGCTAAATATCTTTGGGGTTTTGCTTTGTTTTGTTTTGTTGTAAGTCAGACCACATTAAATCCAAGCTGGATGTCCTAAAGCTATGCCCTAAAGCTAAGCAGAAGATAGTGGCTGAATGCAGGAATTTCTGTGTGAGATTTTATTGTCTTGATACAGTAGATCAGAATAGAACCAGAAGACTTTTATTGACTTAGGAAAACTGTGAACTATTTGTGCTGGGTTTTGTAAAGTTTTTAGAGTAAAACCTTTTAATGGATTTCTTGAAATATTTTGATTTACTGTCATCAAGAAAAAGCCTAGAGTTATTTTTCAGAAATAAAACAAGAAGTCAGTTTTCATTCAATTACTGCTAGCAGACTATCACTTGCCATATTAATAGTATTATCTTCTTCAAATAATGCCAGGTATTGTGATTTAAATGATTACTACCTTAAAAACCAGCAGCGGTTACCATACAATGCAATGCAAGTCGTGAGCAAATGAATGAAACACTAAACCTTGAAGCATAAATCTAGGACAAAATGTCATCATTGACAGCTTCACATGAATGATCAGGACATACATTTCTGAATCTGAGAAAGAAGAAATCTATGTATTGAAAAGTCAGTAGTTGCAAGCATTAACATTAAATGTTAAATTAAATTTAAATTACCTAATGATCCATCCAGGGTGAATTTAAAGTCAAGACAGATCAATTTCCAGTGGTTGACCCGTGTATGTGTATATGGTCTAAAACATTAGACATTTCAAATTATGACTCTCATGGGAAGGTAGAAAAGCCACGGGAAATAGCACTCAAGTCACATCTTTAGCCTTTGCATTTTTGTGTCAGCTGCTTGTCTGTCTTCCTTCCAACATAGGTACTTCTAGAATATGATTCATACTTTCCTAACCTATGTGGGTTTGGTAGAATGAATGACCTTTGAAGGTTACTTCTTGAGGGACTAAATAACCTACATTGTAGCATTAGGAACAAAAAATGTGTGAATTTAACAGCAAAGTCTAGGTGAGATGAATCGTACCTCAAGAGTAGTCATATTTTAAAAAGTGCTTATTTTTGCTTTTTTAAAGTGATTCCAAACAAGATTTCATAATTGATAACATATTCCCAGTATGTCAAAAATAGCTTCTTTTTGTGATTTTGGATTTCCACTGGGAATAGAGATCTATCCTGTCTTTAAGCAGAGGCATTTTGTGGTGGTTATTATAGTCTCAAAAAATTAGTGGAAAAACTTGATTAATTTTTGAGTTGTCAAGGATGTCATGGTTTAACCCCAGCTGACAACTAAGAGCCACTCAGATATTCAGTGATTCCCCCTGGCAGACCATAGTAGCTATTACAGAGAACTAGCTCTATCCCAGCCAAAACCCATATAAGGGACAAGACCTGAAGGTTTTTAGAGGAAAAAGTCATGATTAATCCAAATTTTTGAACCTAGTTTTCACCTAGCATAAGCCACTGAGATGTGTCTAGCAGGTCTTTAGGTCTGGATCATAAATCCTAGGTAGTGGCATTTTCCTATCAATGCAAGAATGATTACATTTTTAGAGCAATTAAAGGAAGATGCTCTGATTCTCAGGGAATAGTAGTTCACAATGCACTTTCTTTCCTTATATATATTTGAGGAACAGGTGACATATTTCAAATGTTTTTGTCTTAATTTGTGTGATCATGGATTGTGTGATCAGTAAATAGATCATTTAAAATCAGGAAAGAAGAGTAAGAGCACAGCAATAACAAAAAGGTGCTAGAGTAATTCTATAGCAGCTGGTAGATTATAAAACTGTGTGATTTAATTGTTTGCCTTTTCTACTGATCTTTGGAAGCCATAAAATTATAAACCAAGGAAAAGCAAAGTTGCAGATTTTTCTGTGGATCTTGGCACCTAAAGTAATTGAACAATTGCTAAATGAGATGTTTGGAAGAATATGCTCAATTTAGAAGAAAAAGAAAACGTATTTTTTCTTTATTATAATCATAACAAGGTTTAGAAAGATCAGAGAGGTGAGAAATTTTAAAGAAATGGACTAGATAAAAGGAAAGTTACAAAATTATTATTGAGCTAAACTACCTATTTTTTTTGACTGAACAATGCATAACAAATCCAGAAAAGCTTCAAGTTTGTTTAGTTATTTAGTTTGTTTGTTTGATGTTCTTTTCTTTTCTTTTCTTTTCTTTTCTTTTCTTTTCTTTTCTTTTCTTTTCTTTTCTTTTCTTTTCTTTTCTTTTCTTTTCTTTTCTTTTCTTTTCTTTTCTTTTCTTTTCTTTTCTTTTCTTTTCTTTTCTTTTCTTTTCTTTTCTTTTTTCTTTTCTTTTCTTTTGGGGGGAGGGGGGTTGTTTGTTATTTGAGGTGTCTGTAACATATATGGAAAGAAATAACTTTTTATGTGGAAAAAAAGACACACAGAAGATTCTGCAACAGGAGTAAATTTGCATACAGAGCAAATTTAGAAAGGGTTCATATTTTCTCTTTCCTTATATTGGGGGTTTATCATTTAAGATGGGTAGCCAAATGAAGATAAACAACGCTACTTCATTATTTATCCTTAGTATGAGCAGTCTTCTTCTGTCAATTCTTTCTTCTCCTTTTTTCCATCCATTTTCATTATCTACTGGACAATTGTTATTGGTTTCCTTTGTTCCTGACAGTGTTTCTTATGGCAAGTTTTCTGTTTCCTGCTGATTTTGATTCACTTCTCACACTGACAGTTAACACTTACACTGGACACATAAGACATGCCAAAAGCCTTAATTTGACAGAGAAAACACGCTTACAAAAATGTATTTTTATAGCCCACTCTCCTTCTTCAGTGTGGTTCTTAAATGATTGGGATAAGAAAATAGATCCCAGAAATTTATCTTATATACAGCTATATAATATCATTAAAATGTTCCTGCTACATGAGATGAATTATCAAATAAAACAAAAATGCATAGTTTCAATCTCATTTTATCCTAAATGCTAAACAATTTTCCATTCAATATTTAGATAGTAAATATAAATACACAAATGGCCAAACTAGTACTACATTTTGGATACTGCATCAAAGAAGAACTTAAAACATTATGATAGGGATATGAAACAACTGAATCTGCCTGAATCCTGCGTATCCCATCTGATCTAGTGGTGGAAGGTTCCTCTACAGTTGCTGGAGAGCAAGACAGTTTAAAAGGTAGTTTATACTCTAAATTAAATGCCTGAAGTAGATTGGATTACCTAGTCCTTTTGTCTTCACTGATTCTATAGGGAGCTTTAAGTTGGTGTCTTATAGTACATGTATTCAGTAATACAAAATTCTATGTGATACATATTCCAGTCCTAACCTTGTTAGACGCTGGTTTAGCACTTCACACTGCTGCCATCTGCAAGGTAGATGCAATATGATCATGTCTCATTTGCAAAGCTGTCTCAGAAGATCTTTTGGGTGAATTCTGCCAGTCTTATTTGCTAGTAACCCTCACATCTAAAAATGTGCAATTTCTAATTTTTCAGAATGCATGATGCTCCCTTGAAACAATTTTTTGTTAAGCACTTGTAAAATTGTGGTTGGCAGTCACTTATCACTCTGCAATGTTTACATGGGTGCAACATTTGGTCTTTCAGAACACAGTGAAGGAAACCTGCTAAGATTCCCAGGATAGCATAAAGGGTTGTAGCAGCTTTGATGATTATACTTCTCTCCAGACACAAGGAAGGGCATTCCGTATGCTGAGCTCTAAACAGAGAGATTGTGAAATTGAAACACTTAAGCATTCAAATGAGAATAATGAGAATAATTTCAAAATCTTTCTGAAATTATGATTGAAGATATCATTCATCATGTCTTCATGTAGGCTTTCCTGGAACACAGATGAATCCTTAACTTTCATAACACAATCACAATATAATTAATTGAAGTTAAAAGCCACTAACTTTAGTATTCCTCCTGTGCATTTCAATTTCCTGTATCATTTCATAATAAAAGTACTCAGGGAGCTGAAGGTTCTTCATTATAATATTTTTTTTGACTTTCAGTCTGTGCGTATATATCATGGCATGAGTATGCTTAACAACCTCTAAAATTTTTATAGGAATAATTTAGGACAATATTTGAGAAAACAGTTAAAACAGGAAACAGTTTTGCTAAATACTCTACAAATTCTCTTACATTTTTATTTTTTTATGTTACCTTTTAGACCAGAGCTCTCTTTGTTTAATTCCCATTGCCTCCTCTCATTTTCTTTTTAAATTGATGACTTCATCAATTTACTGGTGGAAAACAAGTTCTCCCAAGTACAAAAATCAAAATCTCAAACTCAGGTTCAAACCACTGCTTGAACTGTGTATTGGACATCAATTCTTATTGAATAATTGCTTCCCCTATATTTTACTTCAAGACATTAAGTACATTTCCTATTGGACAATTTAAAGAATTAACATGATTGGGATTGTTAAACACCATTAATAGCCTGTCTCTTGCAAACCACAGAGATAAGCAAGTTTTTCTTGATTAAGAACTGCCCTTTCCTTAACCTGGGAAAGTAAAGGACTGTTTTTTTCCCATGCTTTACATCATAAGCCACAAAAACATAAGGATGCTCTTATTTCCAAGTGAT
This sequence comes from Rhipidura dahli, assembly GCA_013399225.1. Taxonomy (NCBI): domain Eukaryota; kingdom Metazoa; phylum Chordata; class Aves; order Passeriformes; family Rhipiduridae; genus Rhipidura; species Rhipidura dahli. The sequence continues at coordinate 96,139 of VXAC01004456.1, read as the reverse complement.
GTTCATTCTCCAAACTGTGCTTCATATAAATGGAATTTCATATAAATGCCAAAATATTTTACCCAGAATATTCTATCATAAGAAAAATCTGTATTTTTGATTTTTATATTTTTGATTGAAAAGTTCTATTTATGTTTCCAGGCTTGTCATTCAGTCTCATTCTTTACTTGTCTGTGCTGCATGATAGGAGAGCAGAGACAATGCTCAGCACAACTAATCTTGACTCAGCAAAAAGATTTTATAACCTGCTTTTGCCAGGAAAGAAATCTGGCTATGCTTATCTTTCAACAGCTATTTAATAGTACTCCCCAACCAAGGCAAGCCATAGACATAGCTTTACTGAGGAATTCTGGAGGAACAGTGAGCTTGCATATCTCAGAGTGTTTCAAGACTTTAATGGAACAGGTGACCAAGTAGGTAGAAACAGTAAAATTAATTTTGTCATGTAAGAATGACGTGGTATTGGATCAAGGTAGGAAGAAGGAAGGAAGGAAGACCATAATTTGTCACAATTCTTAATTTGAAACTATGGTATTTGGTATTTAGTATTTTTGATCTACTATAGTCTCTCTCTCTTTCTTAAGGCAGAAATGGCTTATTGAACATCTTCTTCCCCATAAAGTTATAATTGACATCAGTCTTGAGCTGTAGAAAAGATACCACAAAGGTCTTGCCCTATGTTTTGGTTTGGCACAGCCTGGTTTTAGGTAACAGGGGGGCCACAGAGGTGGCTCCTGTGAGGAAGCTGCTGGAAGCTTCCCACCATGTCCAGCAGAGCCAATGGCTGAGGGCTCTGAAGATGGGCATGCTGCTGGCCAAAACTGGGCCAATGAAAGAGGTTGGTAATGCCACAGTGATGACATAAATTTAAGAAGAAAATCAAAACAAAGTCATGGAGCCTTTGTTTTTGTTTTTGTTTTTGTTTTTGTTTTTTTTTTTTTTTTTTTTTTTTTNGCCTCCTCTGCCCAGCTGTGGCAGGGAAGGGCAAGCAAGAGACTTGTGGGTGCCTGGCATTGGGCCAGTGTCAAACTACAGACAGTCTTTCTGGTAGCAGAGGGTGGTTGGCAAATCATGATACCCTAGCAAGTGTATCTATGAAGCTTGGAAAGGCACTAAAAAGGTGATTTATTTAACTAATACAGATTGCATGCTGGTTTTAGATAGTTAACAATTACTTGATATAAACCTCCCTTCAAATTTTGTGTGAGATTAAGGGCAGTATGAACTACTGACCACATTTTAACTCTATTCAAGCTCTTCTAAAAGGTTTAAAAGAAACACAGACATAATTTCAGGGGATTTTTTAACATCTCTGAGGATGCAGAAAACAATAGATTTGTCTGCCTGGATCTGCTAATAAAATGCCATAATATGTCAATATTTACCCTCATCTTCATCAATTAGTTCTAAGCAGTTTCACATTGAGTTTGTTCAGTTCAGAAAACCGTTGCTGGCTGTTCTGGACACATATTGGTCAGATGTACAAACAGGAATTTTAGGTACTTCGATTTTTGTATGCCTGGCAAGTGAAATTAATTGCTCCTGGATGGAGAGGAGATCACACAGCAAAAGCTTTGTAAAAGCTCTCAGTAAAAGTAAATGAGAGCACTCTAAAAATGTTCTGACACAGCCTTCTTTAAAAATTGGTGTGATCATTGTGTGCATTGGGATCACATCCACCTTTAATTATTTGTGTAGTCCAGTTTAATTTTTTACCTATGTGCTGATCAAAGCCTGAGATATACATGGAGTTTGAAAAAGGTGTGACAAACCAATTGGAAAGAAAATGAGCTATACGCTTTCTATGACATAACACAATAGGCATGTAAAAGGGAAAAGTATGTTAAATTACAGCACTTTTCTCCCTATAAGCAAATGTTACAGGGTTTTTTTTTTTTGTTTTTGGTTTTTTTTTTTTTTTTGGTGATTGTATGGGGAAAATAAATTTTATGGATGGCAACATTATTACTGCTTTTACTATTGTTACTACTACAGTTATTTCCCTGCACAGTGTAGATTATATATTTTGCTTCATGGTGTTAAATTTCACTTTTTATTGTTGTTGAATAAATAATCTCATTGCTCAGGGGAGGTATTAAAATTGGTAGTTTCTTCTAAACAGTTTCTCTTTCACTTAGGAGTTTCAGATACACCTACTATAAATAAATAAAATTATGATGCACATTTTATATTTATTATTCCTTTTACTATTTACAATGATACTGATAGTGATAATTTAGAATAATAGTTTGCTGTGCAATTTCACTTTTTCTGTTACAGTAATTTAAAGTAAAATCCAAGGTCTTCTCTGAAATTGCAGTCATTTTTTTCCCTCTGTAGTGCCCAAAGTTTCCATTGCTTTTAGGGCTTATTGAATAGTCTTATTTAGATAATCTGAGAAATTTATAGACCTTATGTATATTTAAGCAATATAAGTATTCAAGGGGAATAAGCATATTTTTGGACTATACAATTACTCCTATTGACTCATGAATGCGATGAATTTGACACTTAGAAGCTAATATGCTTTAGAGAAAGAAATGTACTTCACCTTTGGTCAAGAAGAAGGTTTTTTTCTTTATTTTGTTTTCCAATGTTTAACAAGGCTATTGGTGTTTTTATTTACCTCTTATTCTAATGAATACTTGTAGATTCATATATGAATATGCAAATGATATATAAATAAATCCACATTATAAAAGCTATAAGGATTAAGTGAGCCACAGTATGTCAGAAAAAGCATAGTTTTTCTCTAAGTTATTTCTATTTTTATAAAATCTTTTAAGAACTTTTAGTTGCTAAACATTTTTGTATCATTACACAGATAATAGATTTAAGTAAAATGTTCTTTTGGGGACCAACTGGTATTCATCTGTACTGCTAGACATTTTGAAGTAGCCTTGTGTCGTCTGTGGTATAGATGTGCAAGCAATTTGGATACAAATGAATATTTTCTCTGTGCATATAAATGAAGTCAATTACTTTTGGATTTTAGCATTTCTAACCTTTAGGCACACTGCAATCTGCTACAACCTGGGGTTCTAAATATAAAGGCAAGACTTCTTAAGAACAATACAGGAAATCAGGTGTCTACAAGTAAGATTCACAAAAGCTAATATCTGTTAACAAAATGAGAATGCCAAGATACGGGAGCACTTTAAGACTGGTATCAAGAACTCTTGGTATTATGTATTCACAATAAAGTATCTTCTTCAGGAAAAAAATATCCAGGTCCAGTTCATCTGTCTCACAAACACTCTGTTCCACAAAAATTCTTTATTTTACTCTGTAGTCCAGAGTTCAAAGTATTAGGAGAGAGGAATCTGTTTCCAAACATTTGTGCTTCTTGATTTGGTGTATTGATTTGATGAGATTGTTGAAATCAGGTCTTTTTCAATTGCAAATAAGTATTCTAATCTTTGAGGTACTGGATCATCTTTTGTGAGTTTGTCTTGAAGCAATTTTGTTGTGTATAAATTATTAAATATTCACTGGAATAGGAATGGAAAGAGAGGTTTCCAACATTCCATGGGAGAACCCTAATCATCAAGATATTGGATATCCTAGTGTGAACTCCTCTAGGTATACAATTGAACCTATTTCTCTTTGTATAAATAATTAAACCAGATTTTGAAGCAGAAACTTGTAACCTGACTTTTCTGTATCCCAAAGGAGAACACCAAACAACAAGCTGTACAATCAGGTTTGCAATTTCTCCTTCTCTTTCTCAGTCCCATTGAATGTTCAATTATTTAATAGGGAGGGAAATAGTCTCAGCTGGGAATACTGCTAATCATACTAGCTAATAGTCTATATGTAAAGATATTGGTTTTGAACTTTAACTTTTTTTAAAATTCAATTGTCTTTATAAATTGGACAAAATAAGAATTTGATGATCCTAGATGACAGGATCTGTTTATTTCAGTTTCCCCTGAAAAAAAAAAAAATCTCATATAGCTCAGGACTAAGCCAGTAGGAGGGAGGACACAGTGAAAAAGACCTTGAACACTCCCACAGGAATGTCTAAACCCATAGTGATTCTGCAATTGTAGAACAGCACCTTCAGGGCCCACAAATCAAATTTAAGTAACAGAAAGGAATTAAGGAAATGTAAGCAGAAGCTAATTTTAAAATACTGGTTTTTAAGATCAGGTGTTGTATTCAATGCCTCTAAATACAAGTATTGAAAGTACGCTTCAATCATCTCAGATTCTTCATTGATTTATGTCTATAAATTGTAGATGAGAATATGTGTATCAGTAAGAATTTCTAAAATACAAACAGGATGTTTGTACAGAAAAAAATAAGTTCTGTACTGTAATGTACTGTAAATGAATGCCAATGAAAAAAGAAGGCATTAACAAGCCTGAATAAATAGAAAGAAGTACTCAAAACTCCACTTTGAAGCAATTGAGACTGATACGTGATTTTCCAAAGCAGGTCAAGCTGGCTGGCAGTTTTATATGTATCAAACTAATGTTTAATTGTCTAAAGTGCAAAAATTTACCAAACCACTCATTGAGAAATGTAAAATATAAAGGATAAAACTTTATACATAGGTAAAAACAGAAATTATACCTGTAGCAGGCTGAATTACTGTTTCTGTTTTTGTGCTTTGGTCAGAAAAAAATGCCAGTACTATAATTTGCCTAAATAAAATGGATTTGATAACAAAGTGTATTAGGGTCTACTGAAGTCAAGATCCTTGTGATAAAGTGACTTTCTTGCCCTCTGTCAAAAGAAGAGAAAACATAAACCGCATTTCTTTAGTAAAAGTACAGAAGGGTCAGCAGTTTCATACCTAGTGTCCAATGGAAACCAGCCAGCAAAAGATTTTGACTTGAGCTGAAGGAAGCAGACAGAATTTCCAGAGGAGATTGTACAAGTGGACTTCAGACAATTCTAACAATTCTGGAAAACAAATAGAGGTTTGGAAATTAATAACTATAATTAATAGTTATTAAAATATTTAATAATAAATGTGCATCTGAATAGCAGTTAGTGTTTCCTGAATTACCTTAAGGCAGATATAATTGAACCATAGATTCAGATGAGCAATCACTGCGCTGTCATTAGAAAGGAATGCTGCTCTGGCAGTTTGTTTATGTCCCTTTGCATTACATCAGACCTTTGGCTATTTCAGGCACAACAGCAACAAGTTCTGACCAGATTCCCAATGAGTTCTCTGAATGTTTTGTTGTACAGATCTTGTTATAAACTTTAACAGGATAAAAGATCAGTGGAAAAATAAAGAACACTTTGAATGAAACATGGCTATATATCTAAAATAATAAAAATACAAATGCCAAGTATTAGGATGGAGGAGGAGGTTCTCCAGATGCTGCAGTCTTTGACAAAAACCATGGTGAGGCCGGCTGTCCCCCTGCAGCCTGTGGAGATCCCTGTTGGGTCAGATATTCACCTGCAGCCCATGGAGGTCCCCGGTGGAGCAGAGATCCACCTGCAGCCTGTAGGACACCTCACACCAGAACAGGTGGATGACCAAAGGTGACTCTGACCCTGTGGGAAGCTCACTGGAGCAGTTCATGAGGAACTGGAGCCAGAGAAAGAGACCTGCACTGATAAAGTCCATGGAGGATGGTCTCATAGAAGAGGTGCCCATGACAGTAACTGGTGAATGACCTCCATGTGCTTATCTTGACCAATGACTCTTCTGTTATATTTTCTGTCCCCTGTCCAGCTGTGGAAGGGAATGATAGAGAGGCTTTGGCGAGCACCTGACATCCAGTCAGGGTCAACCCACTACATCCAGGAAGAGCATAGGATCTGTGGTCAATAGCACAATAGGAGTCTCTAAAGAAATCACATGCCTTTTCATGTTTGTTTGGGATTTTTTAACTGGACTTTTCAGAGATATAAACCCAAATCAAAAATTTCTATTTTCTTTGTAGGGGTTGTCCAGGTGTTAATGGTTTAACCTGTAGGACATAACAGTTTATTTCCGTATTGAGATGAAATTTCTCTCATTCTTTTTGTTGCAATTTTTGACTTTTAATGACCAATCTGGACTATTAAGACAACTTTTGGAAAATGTGAACCAGCCAACTGCAACAACATGAAATTCATAAATCACATTGCCTTGCCACTGCAAAGACTGCTCTGCTGCTTCAGTAATCAGAGAACATATAATTTCCAGTAAGTTGCAAGGAAATAGGCTTATGTAAAAGCAGCAAACTGTTCTTTTACTTGAAGAGCTTATGCTTCAGCCTGTCTGCCTTTCTTTCTGGCCTCACATAATTAGACCTACTGAAGTCAGTGAATAATATGCCACTATTGAATTTTTTGGTCATATTGTTATATTTTAGATGCTTCCAGAAGCTTAGATGGTGTATTTTATCAGAATATATTTGTATCTCAGCTGTGCAATTTTCAATTCTCATTATAGGAGTATTTTGGAATTGTGCAAGTGAATTTACTGCAAGGGTTGCATAACCTAAAACTAAATGAGCAGTTGGGTGAAAGGTTACTTGTAGTGTCTTGTGAGAACTGAATGTTCAGTAAAGTATTGAAGTACTGTAGAGTTGCTTTTTTTACCAGTGGGAGATTCTATCATTCAACTTGTATTTCTAATAGGACACATAACTTTATAGCAAAAATATGATTTTATTCTCAAAATACAATGGAAGTGCATATTCAAGCATTTTGTATAGGTACTCTCAGACAGTGTAAAGTCAGAGCTAACAATCCTTCAGACTGAAGAAGCTGTGACTAAAAGGAGCTTGAAAACAATTCAGAATAAGTTGCTTTAGAAACATATTTTTAAATAAAATTGAAAGAAGAGTGCAACATGCATGGAGATACTAACACATAGTCAGTTCCGGGGGGCTCACTAATGGTTGAAATTCTGAAGGTGGCCAAGAAATTAATGATGAAATACCTAGGGAAGGATGTCACCTCAGACCAGTACAGAGTAGAACAGAACAGCCTGGCCTAGTTCTCAATAACTTAGTTTGGGTGTTGACTAACATTGTAGTGTGGCAGTGTTGCCATGAGGAGCAATAAGAAGTGGGCTAATATAACCCTGGAAAAATGCCATGAACCACAGATATTCTTCAACACTCAAACTACTTTATTCAGAAGTACCTAGGGTATCTCTGAACAACCTCAGTCTTAAAAAAACCCCAAATTTAAAAATAAACCAAATATTCTGATTTACTAATTTTGTTTGTTTATGGTGTTTTTTTCTTTACTAGAATATTTTTTGGTTGTTTGAGATCAAACTGTGTTGTTACTTTTCTTCTCCTTTTTCCATATTTACTTTGAGACTGGGCATTATGTATATGTTTTCCTCACCTAACTCGTGTTACAAACTGCTACACAAATTTCATGGCAGGGTGTTATACAATGAAAATACCATATCTTATCTTTGAAGAGGCAGACTGAAGCCTTTGAAAGCCATACCCTAAGTGCAGGGAGAAAGTAGAAAAAAGTCACTACTAAAACAGATGCTGTGGTAATGGTAACCGCTGGATTATGTCTATACACACGCTCGTAATTGCACATACTATAATGTAAGCCTAAAAACTTTTAGAAGTACAAGAATCAGCAGTTGCCAGAATAAAGATTTCCATCCCTGTTTGGGCTCATCTTTGGATATGGACATTGCCTTCAGTTATCCATGCTTTTCACACTAGCTCTATAATTTCCTGATGTGGTCTGCAAATACATCACAATGTACATATTCAATGTATGCAAAAGGCCCACCATGAGTGCTGTCTACCTAAGTCACATTTCTACCTGAGGACAGGCTACAGCTGAACCATCCTGGGTTCTTGCCCATTTTTTGGAAAGCTTAATTGGAAGGGATATTACTGTAAAAGTGCTACAGTTCTGGCAGTCTTGGCTACAGATGAGACTGGTAAGTTGTTAGTTTGTTGCTGTAACTGCTGTCATCTTCTAAGGAACTTAGGCTAAGTCTGTGTTTTGAATGTGAATATATCAACAGAGAACTGGCCTTATAAAAAACCCAACAGTCCCTTGTTGAAAGGCAGATATGAGTATCATGTCACCTAGCTTTAGACACTTTTCAGCTGTCCAAATTGAGCTTCTATTTATAATCAATGGCAAAAAAATCTGACAAACTCTTATCATCAAAAAAGATGTACCTCAAGAATATGCAAACTGTGTCTCTATGTGGCCAACTTTAGGCCAACAAAGGCTTTAAAGTAGGAATTACAAAACATGCCTGTGAATATATCTGCAGTGGTCCCATGGACTGGTGGGCAGCCCAAGTCCTTGTCTATGGGAGGTAATTAACCACAAAAGTTGATATTATCTGCAGAAATAAAAAAAATAAATTGTTAAGTCCCAGAGTCAGCACATGTATGAACTAATCCTAGATCTCTCCTGCATCTTGATTGGTGGAACAGACGGTGAATACCTCATGGGCTGAGGAATTAAGCTTTTATGGTCAGGAAAACTGGCTCCCTTATACACTAAAATGTATCTTCCCTTTTTTTAATATTGAAAAAAATATTTTTTCCCTATTACATGATAAATTTGGGAGTGAAGAGGCTTCCAAAATTTTATTGATGATATGTTAAATGGTGTATTTAGGTACATAAGGTCATTATATCTCTATTTCCTTGTGGTCTCTTATCTCACTTTCGTAGCATGATAGAATCATAGAACTCTTTGGTTTGAAATGGACAAAGTTAATTTAGTTCCAACCCCCCTGCCATGAACAAGGACACCTTCCACTAGACCAGGTTGCTCGGAGTACTGTCAAACCTCATATTAAACAATTTCAAAGAGTGAGCAACTTCTCTGAGCAACCTGTTCCAGTGTCTCACCATTGTTATTGTAAAAAATATCTTCCTTATGTTCAATCTACCTTCCTTCAGAACAAAAGCATTGCACCTTGTCCTATCACTATAGGTTCTTTTAAAAGGTCTTTCCCTGATTCTTTTATAATTCCCTTTATATATTGAAAGCCTGCAAAATTCTCTGGAGCCTTCTCTTCTCCAAGATGAACAATACCAACTCTCTCAACCTTTCTTCACAGGAGAGGTGCTCCAGACCTCTGATAATGTCTGTGGCTCTTTTCTGGACCTATTCCAACAGGTCTATGGTTTTTTTTTTTTGTTTTTTTTTTCTTTTGGAGTGGGGATCTCAGCTGGAAGTTTTACAAGAGTGAGGTAGAGGGGTAGAAGAGCGCATAGAGGGAGGGACTAAAGTTCTGTTGTCTGATATATAGGTTATATAGGTTTTTATAGGGAAACAGGATATTTTTGGCTGAAGTCTCAGTTTATTGTGGCTTGTAGGTGCTGCTGAAATAAAAATAAATAACAACTGAGTTAATAACATTTTTATATTTTTTCAAGATATTTCATCAACCCAGCTAGTGACACATGAAACAGAGCAACAGTTTTAAGATATGTTTGTGCAAGAAATTAGTGATCTCATTACCATAATCACTGCAGCCACCTTTTTCTGCAGCAGCTGTCATCAGAGTCTCTTTAGTTATATAGATTCTAGCAGCAATAATGGGTAAGTGCTGACAAAGAGAAAAGGACTCACAAAGAATGATGAACCTTTGAGGTTATGCAAAAGTGGTTAGCTGCTTAAGAGGAAATATGGATGCCAAATGGGAAAGGAAGTTACATTTCTGTCTCTTATCTGGTAAAACATTACAGAAAACATACAGAAAAAATTGATTTATAGCTTGTTCTTTTCTGATTATTTTTTTAAATTTTTCTCTTGACTTTGATATTTTTTCCTTCCGGCATTAATGTGAATGTTATCATCTATATTAAAAAATACATGTGTTCAAAGCCTGTAATAATAAAGCATATTTTTAAATTACTTCAAAACACATCAACAAAAATAACTACATTTTATATGGAAACTTTGACCTTAAACTAGTGTAATTTCCTGGCAGTCAAGTTTCTTTTTTTAAACTGAAAATATTTTCAGCCTTCTCCTCTTGATCTTTTAGTTCCTGCTGTTTTCTTAAAATATACTCAGGACAGGTACAGGGGCATGACTTCTGCATTAAGGAAGGTTGCTTTTGAAGTATAGCCACCTTTTTATAAGGTCCAGCTGCTCCTCATTATGTGAGGACATTGTTTAGGTTAGATTATTGAGTCCTTCCCTATCAGCATTAGGCAGAAGAAAACTCTCTACTGGCTGCTTCCCAAGATAATATTTTACTGTGCCAAAGAGTTGACACAGGCCTTATGTGGTGGGATGAAGAGGAATCACAATTATCATCACAGTTAATAGTAGTTTTACCATTTTCCTGACTAGACATAACATTTCATCAAGAGATTTTGGGGCAATTTTTTTTCCTGACACCTTGTTTTTTTAAGCAACCATCTGTCTTTTTTCTGTACTTCTTCATGTGAGGCACATATTTTATTACACTTAGAAGAACAATAGTAACAAGAAGTGTTAATGGTTACTTTAAAAATGCAATCTTATGATTTTGAAAGTGAAATTAAGAAGTATTGTGTGTGTGTGTGTGTGTGTGTGTGTGTATGTGTACATGCTTTGTTTGATTTAACTTTGGTACAACAAGGAAGAAAGATGAAAATAGTAATAAAAATAATTTTCTGAATTCTGAAATCCCAGTGGTGCTAATACACCACAGGGCTCAGCCCCCATCAGCAATTGGAGAAAGTACCCCAGGAAAATCGGCATCTGCAGCCTTGTCTGCAGCCTGCCCTGCAGGTGTGGTGCTCTGAGCAGGGGCACAGGCTGGGGCAGGCTGGCTGAGCCACTGGAGTGAAGAGGACCTGGGTGTGGGCAGCAGGATGAGCAGGAGCCAGGAGTGCCTTGGAAACAAAGGTGGCCAACAGCTCCTGAGCTAGCAGGACTTGTAAATTGGTCAAATTAGGAAATGTTATTCTGCCTTACTGGGAACTGATCAGGGGTTGGTTTTGTTTTTTTTTTTTTGTT
>VXAC01004456.1:45108-85171 GCA_013399225.1 Rhipidura dahli | reverse complement strand
TTTTTTTTTTTTTTTGTCTGAAGAAGTTAAAAAATGTAGGGGTTCAGTAAATAGCAGCTTTCTGATACCCAGTAGGTAACCAAAGAGATAGAGCCAAGCTTTCTACTCAGGGACCCAAAGACAGAACGAGAGACAGGGGGCATGAATTGAAACAGAAGAGGTTCTGAGAGCCTAGCTAGGAGAAAACAAACCAAACCAACAAGATTGAAACGAAACAAAATCACTATCAGATTTATTAAGATTTTCCATAGGTTTCCCAGAAAATTTGAGTTCTTTTAGTAACTCAAGGCTCTTCTGAACAAAGTTCTAAATCTCTTGTCTGAATTTAAAGTTTCTCTGTTTTGAGCAGGTAGGTGGATAGGGTGACTTGTCAAGGTTCCTTCCAGTATGAATGATTCAGTGATTCTACAGTTTTTATGACTGTTCATTGAGATCAATTTGACTCAGTAGCATGAAATGTCACGTTGTACTGGTACTCTGAATGATTATCAAAATATAAGCTGAAGGAAATCAATGGAAGTTGTATGCGTTTATCTTCAGCAAAGCTGAGTCTAATAAAGCAGCATTTATCAATAAGCTCCAGGCAACGTGGCATTTTTTAATATAAATGTTTTATCTATTCTGTCACCTTTGCCTGGGATGTTTCAATTCAGCCAGAACTGAGAATTTGATTTTCATTTCCTCTTCTCAAAAAGATTACATATGACTTCCTTCAAATTTAAGATGATTTCTTATGGTCTATTTAGATGTAAGGCAACTCATTCTTGACATTATAGAAACTAAATTAAATTTTAGCTGTCAGTTGTCTTGAAGTGTCAGTTTTACTAATACCTCCATGTGTTTGCAGAATAAGTTGTTTGATTAATTTTTGAAATCAGAATAAATCGATATCAATGCCAAATGCTGCTGTGATTTTGTACCTTTCTATATGCTCATGGTGTATGTACACTGCTAGATGGAAAATCAGCCTTTTGTTCTTTTATGGGCTCTGCATAAAGCGAGTGAAATGCACAAGTCTGTGAGCACAAAGGGCTGAGCTAACATCTAGATCCAAAACCTGAGGCCATGCTATGAGTTGTCGCCTATCACATCTGAGCTGGGAGATAAATTGACACTACTTGAAGTTCTTTCCTTCCCTAAGATACATTGAGTCACATCACCTCACTTTGATGTCCCAGACCTCATGTACTTTTCTCTGAACTGGGGTCTCTGGATGTCCTCTGGACCTGGGTCATCACTTGCCGTATTTGCATCTGTTATGCACCTGTTCCCAACACCTGGCACTGCCTGGTGTGCCCATATCCCCTGGGACTGTGCTTCTTGGTGAGGGCACAGGACAAGCTGAGCTTGACCAATCCTCCTGGAGCTGCTGGTCCTTGCTGCTCCCCAAATCCTTAAGTAACAGGTAAGTTTATATCCTGAGTGGTGTCTGAAAGAGCCCATGAGGCCAATAGTTATTACATTGTAGATGACTCACAGCTAAACAAATAAAAATAGAATATTTCTGGTATCAGGAGGTTTCTTCATTTTTTCTGTCAGCGACTATGTCTAATATTTCTGACACTGAGTCATAAGTGAATGTCTAGGAAAAAGTGCAGGACAAGGCAAGCACACAGTTGCACTTTTTCTGACACATCCTTTAAAAATTTGTGTCTGAAGTGCTTGTCTCTAAATCTCCCCAATGAATTGGTACAATCAGTTTTTGAACCCATGTATACTTTTCATGCTTACTTCGTCTCAAAATGAACTCTAGATTTCACCTTTTGTTTTCATCCTGTCACGGAAAATATAGTTTGGTTCTTGCCTACTTTTTGAGAAACTGGGAATAATTAATTTCTCTCCTTCTCTGTGCAAATCACACTTTGATATATCCCTTTTTTGCAGACAAAGGGCAAAGGGCAAAGGACAAAGAATTCTGTCTGTGCAACTTCTGTGTGCAGGGAAATCACATTATACCTGAAGTTATCTGATCTCCTTCTACTTAAACCCTCCAGAGTTATGACTTTCCAATATTCTTTACTTTCAGAGATTAATTCTCAAATATTTATATCTGTTATTAATTTATGGACTGGCAAAATGACGTTTCATATTTTATTCTCTGTCTTGCTGTATTAACTGCCCAGTGTTGGCAGGGGTTTTTGCTTACTATTTTGTTTTTCTGTATTGATATTGAACAGTCTTCAAAGAACTATTATAACTTTTCTTTTTTTGGTTTTCCTAAGGAGGCAATATGTAGTTTAGAGTATTCTTTCCTCATATGCATTACTTGCAATTTGTTGGCACTGAATATCTTCTGCATTAGAGTGATAATTATTAAGAGATCTTTCTGCAGCTTCTCATGGCCATCATCAAACTTTATAAATTTGTTATTCCCACCATTTGCTAGTCCATTTATGCCTTTTATAAATAAATATACTATTCTGTTGATCCAGGTGTTATATAAAGACAATCAAAATTTCCCTTAAGATCAGTTTTTATGGGTAAAGAAAAGTCAAAAATGAGAACTGGCACAAAGCTGAGTGAAGAATAAGTGCTGTAGGTCTATAACAGGCTGTTTTAATTTGTGTTTTTATCCACTTAAGTATGAGAAGTAGATTAAAATATTTAAAAATTATGATAAATGGGCTCACTCGGAGAAACATATATTTAAATATCTCCTGCCATGTGAAGTACTAACAATTATTGAGATGCTTTTCAAATACAGTATCAAAAGTTACTTTGTAAGTAAAAAACTTATCAGCAGATTCTGGATTTGAACAATTCAAGCATACTGTAATAACTTTCTCCTGATGAATGAAACTTATTTTCCTTGTAAAAATTTTAATAAACACCTTTTAGTGAGCTGACAGTCAATTTCATTGATTGGACTGGTAGGAATATGTAAATCTGTCTGTAACTTTAGCTCACTTCTGAAGCTGAAGTGCAGTGAAGGCACATTTCTTGAAGATATGAGAATATCAGCTTTTCAACATTTCTTATTATTTAATGTAAAACCTTCTCTGCTTATGTCAGTGACTCCTTACCAAATGTATCTAATTCTTCATTGTATTGAGATCCTGGACACCTAATTTACTGCTTAATAGTATAAAACCTAAGTTCTGAAGTACACACAGCCTTAAATATTTTTGTACTTTGGAATAGAAAAGAACTTCTAAAGCAGAAAAATAGCAAGTGTTTCCACAAGGGGACATTCAGTATGGTTGTTAAAGAGAAGATACTGTTACAAAATACCTTGGGAATCTTAATCCCCAAGTGGTCCAATTAGTGTTGTAATTACAAGATTAAAGAAAAAGAAAACAATTCAGTGGAAACAATCATGATAAATACATATCCTATTTAAGAATTTTTGCATTGCCTTATTTCCAAAATAAATAGAAGACAACATGAAAGCATGTAAATGTAGGAAGATGTGTAGAGAAATTAAATGTCATTTGCCAATGTGGAAAGGCAATCCTGTTGTGATACCAGAAGGAAGTGGAGATCAAGTTGGTTTGTACTTAGAGCTAAAAATAGCTTCAGTGAATCATAGAATCATATAGTTCTAGAAAAGTGTGGGTTGGAAGGGACCTTAAAGATCATTTAATTCCAATGCCCCTGCCATGGGCAGGGAAGGGATGCCACTCACTAAATCAGGTTGCTCAGGGTCTCATCCAAGCTGGCCTTGAACACTTCCAGAGACGGGGCATCCACAATTTCTCTGGGCAACCTGTTCTAGTGCCTTACTACCCTTTGTGCAATTAGTCCTTCCCTACACTTAATCCAGATCTCTTTTAGTTTAAAACCAGTCCCGCTTGTCCTGTCACTATGTGCCCATATGTAAAATCACCTCTCATTTTCTTTAAAATCCCGATTTAAGTATTGGAAAGCCACAAAGAGGCCTCCTCAGAACCTTCTCTTCTCCTGGCTAAAGAACCCCAACTCTCCCTCATCATTCCTGTGTTTTAATTGTGTGGAAGATACAACATTTTAATTGTCTCTTGCTAGTAACTTTTAGTTGTCTTCCTCTAGACTATTTTTTCTTTGACAGGCAAAACAGACTAGTTGATAGTATATATTTCTTACCTTTCTATCTTTGCAATTATGTGGGCTAAAAACAGTTTAACAAGAATGTTAGCAACAATTTAATCCATAAATAGCATCCAGTGTTTTTATAAGTTCAGAATAATGTCACTTCTTTTTGGAGTTAATATATAATGCAGTACTAATGCATCAATATGATCCCTGCATATTGCAACTTGCAGCTGCTAGAGCAACCCACAGAGGGCCAGAAGACAGAGCACGATTTTCTATGTTTCTGAGGCTGTCTTAGGAAAGGAACTGCTCTGAATGCTTATTTCTCTTAAAAGGTCTTTGCCTGGTATCGAAAAGCTTGTTGTTTCTCCGCCATCAGCTTGAATTCCTCTCCATCTAGGTAGTTACCTACAGTAATGGATGCATTTATTTACTGTGATACTGCTCTCTATCCTGAGCCATTACCTGGAATGTCTTTGTGATACAAAGTTTGCTAATACAGATATCTATTCTCCATTTACTTTCACTCTATTATGAATGTCTTAGAAGAAACCTAAAGAACTAACTTTTTTGCTTAGAGGTTTTTTCCTTTCTGTAGTTTATTAATTTTTTACTACTTTCTCTCTCAGATTGTAAATTTCTATTTCCAAACATTTTCTCAGACTTAGATGCGTTTAGCTGACAATGTAAAAACATGAAAAACCATTTGAATTTATCTTTTCAAATGACAATTGGGAAAGAAAACTAGGATTTTTCTTTCTTTCTTTTTTTTTTTTTTTTTTAATAGATGATGCCAAACCCTTCCAGAATAGAATGCACAGCAGTTTGATTGTTCTTTTTACTTCTTTTAAACTTATTTTGATTATTAAACACATTGTGACATGCTGGTAGCCTTTGCTGACAGTATCAGTCCTTACTCTCAGGAGACATCCAAAGACCAACTTTTGGATTTTCGGGTTTTAAGATGATGGAAATCTATTAACAGCTTCCAAAGAGAGAACTGCTTGTGCAAAAGCTCTTTTAATTCCTTTAATGAGAGATGTCAAAAAAGAAAGGATATACATGGTGTTCACTTCTGATAAAGGTTCAAAATCCCTGACACAGATGTTTTAAAACAACTCCAGAAAACAGATGGCAAAAAACCTGTAAAAGGCAGCATATCGTGGACCAATCAATAAGCTAGAAAAAGAAATCACCTAAGTTTGCTTGTAAAGAAAAATGTATTAAAGATATTTTTACTCTTTTTTTATCTATGTAATATGTTTTTATGGAAGAAGTTTACACTCGATTTAAATTATAATGTTAGGTTTGCACATTTAAGATATAACATCCAGCAGTATGAAGAAAATTTGGTCTGATATAATAATATAAACATTTGCAGGCTCATGAACAGTAGCTTCTGGGAATAAAAACCAAGAACACAAACATCTAATAGGAGAGAGAGAAAAATAATATAAATAATATTAAATATAAGAATGTTAAAAATGTTAAACCTAATCAAGTATTCAGTTTTAATAACTGAATCTGTTTTCAGATTATGTATTAGAGTAAGTTATCTGCAGCTGATCCCAGGGACAGTGCAACAATAAATAGCATAAGTATAACATAGACACTTCAGAACGCTTTTAGAAAGCTAGCTTTTGCTGTAGAGTTATGAAACTGAGAACAGGAAAAAAAAATAACTACAGTTGAGGAATTTTCTTAAACTTTCAAGACCTTCAGTTTCTATCTTGCATGAACATGTTTCTTCTATACAGTTAGATTCAAGACTTTCTGGAAAGCATTCACCAGCTTTTGTAGACTTTGATTACTAAACCCTATGGATTAATGTTGACTGTAAGAGCTGCATTGCCTATATGTGGATTTTTAAAGTAAAAACAGCAAAATAGATTTTTTAGAACTTGTAAGTTTATGAGTCCATGAATATCTAATATTGGTACAAGTACAAAGTCCCCCTATGTGAGTATATTCACTGTTCACATATATTGATTTAATAATCCAGAGAAAGTGTTTTCAGTCTGTTATCTATTTGCAAATTATAAAATTTGACTGTGTATTTATGCTTGTCATATTGTTTTTTGCTTTTTTAGAGATTGAATGAACATTTTAAGAGTTCATTTAAGAGGGTAAACAAAATTGGAAAAATACTCTTGCATAAAGATTAAAGAGTTCTCATGATCATCAAATCTTTACAATCATTATGTTTGACAATTCAGTAACTGAATCCCTTAAATAACAATATTTAATTTATACCTGACATATAAATTCTGTTCCCTCCCCCAAAAACTTATTTTATTAAATTTTTGATATTGAATTCCTAAACTGTATTTTTATAATTAATTCTTTGCAAATTTCTGCTGTAGTTCTTGCAAAGAACTTCAGTAGCATAGACTTCAGAAGTGTTTTAACAGCAAGGCAGACATGTGCCAACCATTATAATCTGCTGAGAAAGGTCTTATCTACCAATTTTGTTCTTTAGAACACAAAGATCTGGTTTTGATGAAGTTATCTCTATACCCACACTGAGTTGGCCAATGTTCGGTTCAAAAAATGGAGAAGAATCACAAATTCTTTAACTCAAGCATAGCTGAAGTGGGACTTCTCAATTATTTCTTTTGAAAGAAGTATGTTTTAACATTTTTGTTGAGAGGCAATATATTTTTTAATAAACATATGAACATAAAATCTATTCTTTAAACCAAAATATTTCCAGTTATCCAGCAAAGTTACAACAGAGTACAAACTGCTGCAAGAACAGTCATATGAGAATAAAGGGTATAATTTGTCCTCGTATAAACCCATACATTTCTGATCTGCACTCTTTTTCAAAGCATAGATCACTGATGAAAAATCTCTACATTTTCTGCTTGGAGCTAGTTCTATTGCATTACATTTCTTACTCAGTCAACGTGCCTTTCATCTTCCTTTCACATAGGTCTCTCAAGTGAGTGGAAAATGTTGTTGGTATTATAACACCTGTGTTATACACTGAGCAAAGAATAAAACATTTCTGTTGTTCCCAGCTGCCACTATAAAAGTGAAGCTACTGAGCAAAATATACTTAGGCAACCTGCCTGTTTTAAAAAATGAAAATATATGAAATGTACCAGAGAATCAGGAAAGATCGACTGAATAAATATCATTCATGATCGAGATGTTAATGTGTAGGTGATCTTCCCCCCAAAAAAGATTTTGCACCAGAGCACTTAAAGATAATACAAGAAAGCTAAATAACAGCTCCTTTATGGCACCAAAGGGAGCTTCAGGCCTTGATTGCAGAGCTCATTTTTCCATATATGGAAATATTGCCTTATAATCACCGTGTGCTCTATTCCGCTGCCCCTTCTGATGAACAGACATGCACAGAAGCTCTCTATTTGGCGATGATTCATCTGTGCCATCTCACACGGAATCTCAGTACCACTTTATTTCCTGTGGACAATTTTATCATGTTTGCTCTTAGGTGAACAGTGATTCATGGATGTCAGCATTTCTTTTTCTTTTAACACTCTGTTATTGCACCTTCCAAAAGTGTAGCTATGGCACAGTTTCTTCAGGCAGAGCAGTTTACTGTTGTAGGGTGCAGGTATACTGGGAAATATGGATCAAGAGTTTTACCCTTTTTCAGAAGAAATAAATAAAATCCAGCAAAGTAGAGAAAACTGGACTCAGGTTAATAAATCTTCTTTCCTGAAAAATCAAGGTTTGTGAGTATGTGATTAGTAGAAGGGATGTGCTAAAGCTATTTGCTGGTGGAATTAGAACTGAAACTTCTATTGAATAAAAATGAGGGGTTTTTTTCAATAACATCAAAAAATTATTTTACATCAGGAAAATATAATAATAAAAAATTGTTATTAATCAATCATATCTGGTAGTCTAAATACTTGTGATTATAGTGCCAGAACAGAAAGGCGATGTTTTGAAAAAATAAGCCTCCTAGATATATAGAAAAGATTGCAATGAAAACCAATTAATTGTGTTTTATAAAATTCTTTGCATTCCCCAAGAGGCACTAATGGTTATTATTTATTTCTTCTCAGCATTCAGTCTCAGATCTCTAAAAAACTGAGGGCTTTTTCTCCTCTTTGCAAAGGAGATCTGAGAACAGGATAAGAACAAGATTGCATTCTGACCCTAGAAGAATTAAAAGTCTTGTTAAATTATCTTTTCTGAGTAAATTTTTCCAGATGAAAAGAGAGGTTGTGATGCAAATTGAATTTTCATTATATGGCCATTATCCAGTGTGATTGTGGTCATGCTCTAAACAATGAAGGTCTACCTCTCAACTGAGGCAGTAACTTTTAGACAAGCTATCAGGGTAAAACCTAGTTGTTTTTCTGCAATTTTTACTGTGTACAGATAAGTGCTCATAACATCCTAACGCTGCCCTTAATTAAACCATTAGTAGATACTGAAGAAGTTTTTCTTTGTGTAAAATATCTCCCTTACCTAATGACAGAGAGGAATTACCCCAGAGAAGCACAGTGAGCAGTGCTGTTCAGCATTACCTTCAATTGCAGCATTCAATTAGCAATTGCCGGCTTCCTAAGCTAGAGTTAGATCTTTCCTCAAAAGTGTCTCCTCGAAGTTCCCTAAAGAAGATATTTTTTCTGACTGATTATTATGTTTGTCTTAATGACTGGCCCTGCAGGAAGACTTTCTAGGATATTCTGAGGGAAGATTTTTTCCTTAATATATGGCTTAAGACATGCAGACATGAAGATAAAACAAGAACCATTGCCAAATTTCTGTTGATCTGTACAGAGAAGGATAAAAGACTTGAAGCCATAACAAGGAGTCAAACAGGCTGCCTGATCAGAGTCACTTAAACCTTCTAACTCGGGAGAAAATATTTAACATAAGATATTGAATGTTTTCTACTTTCCTTTGCTGGCTAGACTCACAACTCTTACTGCCAAACCTTTACTACTCTATAGAAGATAATGGGATGTATGTGCTTAGTCCTTCAGAATTAATAAAGGGAATTTGCATTTGAGGTCTTGCTTCAATAACTAAACCAAAGTATTTCTTCCTTTGTTCCAGACATTAGTACAGTTGAATTGACTTTTTATATAAATGGCCTAAAGCATCTGGTGGATGAAATAATACACAATACAAAGTTGAGTAGGGTTGAAAGAATATTCTGATTATTCAATTAAAATACTCAGAAATCTTCTTAAAAATCATAATCACAGTAACAGTTGTGTCAGTTTTGCAAAGGAGAAACAGAACACAAATAGAAACAGAACACAGAAACAGAGCAAAGAAAATAGCACCACTGTTAAAAACAGCCTATGCATATTTTTTCTTTAGCATATTATGTGAAATGAAACATAAAATGATGAAAAATGACACTTAGAGTGGGACTGTATGATGTGTCTATCTTCTCTCTTCTTTAGAAATTTATACAAAAAAAAAATCATATTTGCACTGGGTTGTTTAAATAGTAGCACTGAAGTTGAATCTAAAATATTGAAATATTAAAATATTACTATTTATATTTGAAACTATTCAAGTGATTGTGACAAGATTCTGCATTTAGTGCTGCAACTTTCAGTTACTGTTGTTTGAACTGCCTCATACTATTTACTTTCAAGTCTTAGGGAATCAAGTAATATATAAACAGTGCTTGCATTTTCTTTTGCTTCTAATGCTATTGTCACACACAGGAATAACTCATCACTCATTAACACCTTCAGAAAAAAATATTTTGAAGCCTGCTTGAAACAATTTTACACAGAACTTCAAACTCCAGAAATTGTGAGCTAAGTTCCCAAATGAATTTTAAAAGTAGGATCTTAGGAAAAAATGATATCTAAAAAACCGAATCTAAGCAAGAGATCATGAATCCTTTCTGATTCTGAGGTTCTGATATTTCTTTTTAACTTCATTGCACCACAGATATTAAGCTTGGTAGCATTAATGTCTCATTGTTTCTGCGTTTTCAGAATATACAAAAGACCTGACCTATACAGACAGATATATAGCAGAAATAAAATATAGAAAATGTTGAATATTTTCTTTTGGGCTGTGTTTTACTCTGAGTTATTAAGTACATCATGATAAATGGGGAAGAGTGAAAGGCAGAGCAAACTGAAAGATAATCATTGAGGTCCAATGAGTTTTTCATACACAATTAAAATTCCTAGGTGACAGTTTCATGATGCTTTCACAGACTTTCGAAGACAGGTGATTTAACATTATTGTTCAAGAAAAAGGATGGGTCTGGTAACTGACTATAAAACAGAGTCACTTCAGTTGGGCTGATAGGCAGCTTTGTTATGTGAATTATTTCAGTATTTTGGCAATTTCTTTTATTAAAAATACACAAATTGTCTGTAAGTTTTTGGAGTCAGTCAGCTGGGACTGTTGAAGAGCCATGAAGATTGATATAGTGAAGAACATTGGAGTGCAGAAAATCTAATTGTCCTTTGACATTTGAATTAACTGACAAAGGGACCAGGGAAATGAATTATTTCACTACTACTGCTTCAAAGAGTTCCAGGTTCATGATGATCATGAGGGCAGAAACATGACTAATTCATACTCCTGTGACATTTGGCTTCATCTGATATCCAGGATTCAACCAGCAGAAGTGCTTCAGTAGGCTGAATTTAGTACTATTGAGTTATATTCCAATGTAAAGTGTGTTGGAACAAGAAACAGAAGGAGAACAGGCTTAAGACCCAGATCTGTAAAACTGTAAATATCTCCTCTTCTGCCCTGAGATCCTTCCTGTTTTCAGATAATGCTAAATTGATAAAATGAAGTATTTGTGACAAATGTTTAGGCAGATAAGTTGTCTCCATCAAAAACAATATCTTGAGCTGAATTAAGTGGATGAACATCCTGATCTTATCTCAAATTCAGTTCTTCAACACAGCACTGTTATGCAACCCCTCTGTTTTATGGCAACATCCTCTAGGTAAACCCATAAGAAATACTGAAATTTTCTCCAAAGAAGAATACTGATAAAGTAGCAAGGAAGGTTTATTTTTTGTGGCAATTCTATTGTTTCAGTAACTTCTGTCAAATCCAAGAAGAATTGCACCCTTCTTTTTGTCCTTTCTTTCAGCTGTTTTCTTTTAAACCATAATAATCCACTCCATAAAGATCAGTTAATTAATTCTCATCCAAAGACAGAATCGACTTTTGATCCACAACAATTAATTCCAGTCTGGGTCCAAGGTTAAGCTTGTTTCTCATGAACTTGGGAGTTTGGAGAATGGTAGAAATTAAAGCTAGATGATTATCAACAAGCTTTTTATTTTTGTCTTTCACACTGAATAAATGACTCATTTAATACTTTGGGTCCCATCACTGCATAGCAGTTAAACACCTTCTCATATTTAAGGAAGCCAGAATGTCTAAGACAGTGAACTTAAAATCTAATGAATATTTATATTTTACAGAGTGGGATGATTATCCACCGGCTTCATTTATGTGCATGCTGAAATGCATATACGAAATTATCCTGGGCAATTGATATCATAGAATCATAGAATGATTTGGGTTGGAAGGGACCTTAAAGGTCATCTAGGTCCAACCCTCCTGCCATAAGCAGGGATATATTCCACTAGACCAGGTTGCTCAGAGCCTCATCCAACCTGACCTTGAGCACTTCCAGAGATGGGGCATCCAAAACTTCTCAGGGCAATCTGTTCCAGCGCCTCACCATCCTCACAGCAAAGAATTTCTTTCTAATATTGAATCTCACCCTACTTTCTTTCAGTTTGAGGCCATTCCCCCTTGTCCTGTCACTACATGCTCTTGTAGAAAGTCCCTCTTCAGCTTTTTTGTGGGCTTCCTTAAAGGTACTGGGAGGACACTACTAGGTGACCCTGTAGCCTTCTCTTCTACAGGTGGAACAATCCAATTCTCTTAGTTTTTCTCTGTCAGAACGGTGCTCCATCTCTCTAATGAACTTGGTGTCCTTCCTCTGGACTTGCTCCAACAGTTCAATGTCCTTCCACTCCTGGGGACCCCAGGCATGGGTACAACTGTTGACTATGTCCATGAGCATATTAATATTAAATAAACCAATTATATTTTACTAAGATACCATATTTCTGAACAGAATTTAACCAAAGAAAATCTGTTTGATTATTGAGGAAATACATTGCAAGACAAAGGCTGATAAATTTTGATCAAAAGCACATGTGATGTTTAGTTGGTTGAATATTAGAAAATAATATTTATCAGCTAAAATATATGGGACCTCAGTGATCACACATAAACTTTCTAGATAAACTATAACTGGGAATGCTTTATTTTAAAATTGGGTCAGTATATCCTTCACCTTATTGTTTAGAACTACATACTTAAATTGCAATGCCTTATTTTAAAAAATATTAAATATATAATCTTAAAAGCACGATTCATTCTTTTCTGTATTTTGATAGCTAGTCCATTCTTAGTTCTTCCATGTGGGTTGCTACCACTTTCAAGTGATATGGACCCGCTGAACAAAGCTATTGAACATCAATAAAATCAGGTAGTTGAGGTTTACTATCGACTGTCAAAGAGGAGATGTGGCAAGTTATTAGCATTCTGATACAGCACTTCTCTGGAAAACTGTCATGAGAACAATGAGGCAGAACACCATCAACCCATTGTCAGGACAAGTAGAATATTGAAAATATGAAATAATACAGATGTAATTGCCATCCATTATAATTCTTAAAATTAACTTATAATTTGTCTCATCTTCATGGAGCAGTGTAAAATATTTAAAGAGATTGAAAAAAGAAAAAGAAGAATTCACAGCTATATTTTGTACTATTTAGTTGGATTGGCATGAAATTTCTAAACCTATCACTAAGCCAAGCTGGCACCATGAAATTACATTTATCAACCTTGGTGTTAATGCCTAATACTGGTATTTACACATATGATATGTAAAAAGCCAGTGTGCAAGCAATAAAATAATTATATAGAGTAACAATTTAATAATTATGGGAAAGTTAGAACATTTGAAGATAAAATATTATTTCAATCTGAAAATATTTGCTGTAAATTTTAAATGAAAGGGTTGTTAATTTCCAGGACATAGCCTTGTGTAATAGTTATTACAAAAATTTTGGTTTGACTTCAACATTCTGAATTAATTACTTCATGGTTTTATTTTCTGCATAATGATATGTATAATGACGCTGGATAATAAAATCACCAAATAGCAGAAATTGAGGCTGAACAATATTAGAAGGGAGTTATTCCCACCTCCTTTGCAAATGTTGGGTCAGCTGTATCTGTGCCATTTCTGAACAAACACCTTTACCACCTGTTCTGAGGAAGTGGATCTGAGGGAGTTGCCGCAGCCTCCCAAGAAACAGCTATACTACTGCACAGTCCTCACTGCTGCACATCCCAACACAGACCTTCCCTTCTTTTATTTTATGTCTGATCTGAAATGGGTTTTGAGAAGGAAATAAACTCCTTAGAAGCTATGTTTTATATATATGAAAACTGCTACTTTCTTTTCCTTTCCTTAGTCTAAATATACTTAAACCTTCCATCTTCCTTTCAGAGTTTGATTTTTCCAGACCTTTGAAAAGTCTCCTGCCCTCCCTGAGAATATCTTTAGTAGAACCACTCCTTTGAACTTGCATTGCCCCAGATTTGAAATGCTAAGATTTTAACAGCTCTGAACACAGTAAAATCACTGTTTAACACTCAACTTTTCTACTTGTGGACCCAATAATAGTTTTTGCCAGCTAATGCTGCAACCTGTTACTCTAGAGAATCCTGGTCTCTGCTGATTTTAAATGTCTTATGTGGCTACTACTAATTTTATCAAGGGTGACAAGAGGAACATGTTCTGATTTAGATTTTCATTTTGCTTTGAATAAAATTTTTAGTGAAAATATGCATCCAAAATAGAATTAAATTTTTTCAAAGTATTTATTAAAGGATATTGCAATTTATTTAGCCTTTTAAAGCAGTGGATCTATTTAGGTAAGGTATTTAAGGAAAATGGATTTTTTCAAAAATTTCAAAGCATATGTACAATATAGCATATAAGTATAATGTTGCACAGAAGATAAGTTTTATCAGTTTCTGTGGAATAATACTGCTTTTTTAATGTAGTGTCTTTTCAAAGTTGTTGTGAGGAAGGAAAAGAAATTTTATTTCATGTTTTGTGGAAAGTTTTTCTCATTCAAACAGTGGATATATTTGCTAAAACCTGTAATGTTTTCTAGAACTATTTTAGGTATTTTAAACCAAAATAGAACAGTCTTCTTCTGTGCTAACCTCTGCTTCTGAATCAAAAATCCAGAGATTTAATACCACATTTGATTGTGTCCTCCTTTTAAATGGTATAAAAGGCATAGTGCAATGAAGAAATTCTATCTTCATAAGATAAAGAGGTACACAAGTTAAACACTGTTTATTAAAATAAATAGCTAAAATGAAAAGCAAGGTCTTGAAGAAAATATTCTGAGTTTCTCTTCGTAGTGGTCAAGAAGCAAATTTATGGATAGAAAAGTTTAAAAGTGGAGACACTGACTGGGCCAGTAGCTTTCAAGAGTCATTTTGCGGCACAAGCATCATAGTTTATTAAGCTAAAATAGCAATTATTGTGTCAAAGAAGAAAACCTCTGCCATTTACACTTAAGGAACAGGGTTTACAGAATGACTCAGCTACCTCTCCACGCCAGACTCATCTATTTTAGCTCTTTGTTTACAACTGACTCATTCATATTCAAACACAGAATATAAGATCTCAGCTTTTAAATTAAACCCTGCAGAGAGGACAAATGCCTTCAAGTAGCTACTTTTACACCTGGTGTTGTAAGTGGTGTCACAACTGAGCTTTTTGTGGCAATGACAGAGCACCGTGCAGAAGAGGTGGTAGCTGTCTCCTTGGGGACTGCAGCTGATTGTCACCTGACTAATTGAAATTCCTCTGCAATGCCAGCTGCTGCTGGGCTGCCGTGGAGCTGATCATCCTCTTTGCTCACCGCTCTAGCAACCACTGTATCCATCAGTCTGAGTCCAGGAGAAGCAAGCTCCCGACACGGCATCCCGCAGGCCCGCGAGGGCTCGGCGCAGAGCGCGCGGTGGGCATCAGGCTGCAGCCTGGGCGCGGAGCACCCGCTGTCTGCCCTGTGACTCAGCCCTTCAGCACCATCGGGCAGCCTTCACCTCAGCTAGAAATAGTCTATCTTGCACATCCAAAGGTGGGATTAAACACATGAAAGATGCACATGGAACGTCAGGAGCACTTACATAATTAAGTCGCACATTTTCATTAATAAATGTCACGCAAGCAGTCTCAGGTGAGGAGTCCAACCTAGAAAATAAACTGACGATTTCAAAAGGAGGTTGAAAATGAGTCATAGGCACCACAGTCTGAGAGTCTGTCTTTGGTTTGTTTTGATTTAATTTCATTACATTTCCTTTTTTTTATGACTGCATTGCCTTGCTTGTTGAGCTATAAAAAAAGAGGACATATTTTGCCTGTTTATACTCTGCTCACTCCAAGATGTTAACTGAGTCATCAATAAACATTTATCTCTGCACTTCCCAAGCATTAACTCTTCACATTTGTCACAGAAAATAGGAAAGATTTTCTCATTTCAAAGCTGAGCTCAAGGTTATTCTTGAAAATGGCATTCAGTTTAAACATCAACATTTCATGGAAATTAGTATTGAAATTTTTACTTTTTAAAATGACATTTTAATTTCAAGCATCTGTAAAGAATAGTTATTGACAATGATGTCAAACCATTTTGGATTACAAATCTATAACTTCAGCAACTGTTAATAAGTGTTGTAAACTGACTATGTCAATGCAAAATCAGCAAATGTCACTGAAAATAGCAGTACTTTCAATAGCAGTTTTAATTTCTGTGTGCGTGTGTTTTGGTTTTTTTTGGTTTTTTAATAGCCGTAATACTTAATAAATTAGTGGGAAAGTAAAGATGACTGAATTAGGACTTACATAACTCAATATCACAAATTGATCAAACACCAGGAGACCATTTTCAGTATCTTCCTCTGCCAGAAGGAGAAAGATGAAAGCTCTGCCCTCTAACTGCCAGATTTGGGGCTAAAGAGAGGAAATACACATCATGCACTATTTAAACAAACACTTTTAAGAATTCATTTGACCACAGAGAAGAAATAGATATAAAATTATTTTCTATGATCATTTTCTCTGACCTTAGAGTGTTATTTTAGAAATCATTAAGCTTTTTGTTTGATGCTAAATACAGGGAGTGATATGTTATTTAGGAAATAGTCATTGGATACAGAGTTACTGAATACAGTATTGAAATACACATATTTGAAGTTGGAACAAAATTCCGATCTTTGTTTACAAAAATTAATATAGTCTAAAAATCTCTTTCAATCTCTACTTTCCATTTCTTCCCCATATGTTTTTCAGGCTTTTTTCCCCCCCCTCAGATACAAACTTAACTTGTTCCATCAGATTTTCAGTGACAAAGGCTATAACTTTGCCAGACAGTCTGTTTAATGGTTACCACTTTTATTATTAACAAGAATGTCTCACTGCAACTTAAGCTGTTTTTTACTTCCCATCTGTCATGAGAGATTTTTCTATTACTTTTTGAAAGTCTTTTCTGTTCTTGAAGTTGGAGCATCTTCAGTGTTGGCAGTCATCTTTCTGCATGTTGTGTAATGCAAGTCTTTCTCTCTTTCTTTCTCTTTTCTCTTTCTTTCTTTCTCTCTCTCTTTTTTGTCTTCCTTTTAATATTTTTTTCCTGTTCATGTACATCTGTGTGATGCTTTTTTTATTTCTCAACAGCATGATACTGTTGACTCATGACCTAAAATATTTTTTGAAGAACTGTTACCAAGCTGGTCATTTCCTGTCCGGTGTTTATGTAGTCAACAGTTCCTGAGGACATCTGTGAGCAGTGAACCCTGCTCTATGGACCACCTGCTAGTAAATTGTATGTTGTAATGTTCAGTACCAATGCCAAAGCAGTTTTTGGAACTTTACATGGATTGTGGCATTTTTTTAACCTCTCCATATCAACATTGAATTGATTTTTAGACAGTGCCATTCTGGATCTAATATTTTGCTGTTTAACAAAATTTAAAAAGTATAAGAAAGTGAGGCAAAGTGAAATTAATATCTTTCCTGCAGATATAAAACACATCCAGAAAAGTAATCATGTTTCAAGTTCTTACTTTTCTAATAGTCTACTTTCCATCCTATAAAAAAACCATGGTGCTTTTACAGATGCACATGGACAAGACTAATACAACACAGTGTCCATTAACTAGTAGGTTCTGGTGCACTCTCCTGAATTGTGTAACACAACTCAATGGCTAAATAGCTCAAAAACCTCCATTAAAATTGGGCTTTGTCAGTTCCTGAGGCTTTTTTTCTGCATTTTCTTTACCATGCAACCATCTTAGTTCCCTGATAGAGTTCTAGGCAGTCCAGAATCTGGGACAGTACAACTGCTCTATCACTCTCTGTATATGCAGTGAGACAGAGCAGAGTTTTCTGGCTTGTGATCATATATGTAAAGCTGTATCCACTACCATGTGCCAGCTCCATGACAGTAAAAAGAAAATTGTAAGCAGGAAGAGGCTGATGGGTCTTCACACTATTCCAGGGGTAGTGCTGACCTGCATGCCTTCTCCACAGCCTGAGCATGCCCACAGCAAACACTCCAGTCTTTCAGTTCTATCGTTGCTTCAACATATGCTGCAGATCAGCTCTTTTTATACTCCTCACTCAAAAACCCAGAGAGTATTTCTGTTTTAATGATTTCTTTTGTTCAAGCCTCAATTTTACACCCAGAAGTTCTTGTGACAGCAGGGAGTGGTAGAATACAAGAAGAACACTGGAAAAACCCCACAATAATTGCAATTTCACATACACACAAATACAACTTATCTTTTTATCAAGACAGATACAACACAGGTTTTACCATGGTACCCGAACTGCGTGAGCACAAGATAAAAACAAAGGCTTTGATGAACCCAGGGGTTCTGGACATGTAGCTGCAAATCAGAAATAGTCAATATCTGCTCACTAAAGGAAAGCAGCCTTGAAAGCTGGGCAGAGCTAGTTTATGGAGGTATGAAGAGAACAAAAAACATACAAGCAGCAAATGTAAATCACCCCATCTGCTGTCAAAACAAAGGTAATAACATGGCAGTTAAATGATGAGGGGATGGGCTATGAAAGAAAAAAGGAGAGGAAATGTAAATACCTCTAGATTTGCCCCTGGTTTAAGGATGTTACGGCTGATCAATGCCACTATCTGCAGCAATTCTTCTGTTCTGCTTGCCAGACAAAGAACATTGGTTTTTTTTTCACCTGCATTCACCCTATTTTCCTACTTAATTATATGTAGCGTGATCTTTTGGTGAGGAAATCAAGAATTTTTAAAAGCTGAATGTGTGGTTTTGCTCCAGTTTTTATACATGACAGGGTGATTTATACCATAGAACTGAACCAGGTGGGTGATGCCCTATAGATAGCTAGGTAGATCAATAGATATTTCAATAGATAGACTGATATTTCCCCTGTATTTTAATATGTGTTTACTGGAATGGAATCCTACTCTCTATAAATAATGAACTTCATTGATTTAATAAACATAGAGGGATTTATTAAATACTTCAGACAAGGAGAGAAAGTGTAAAACTCAGATATTGCAAAGATATAATCAACATATATCAATAAGAAAATATTACTTATTCAATATTTAAAAAAACACTCCTCAGTGCATATCTGTTTTAAGGCTGTAAACTAACAAAATTTGTTGGAAAATACAAATCACTAGCAAAGAAAGTTCATAATACTAAAGAAGATTTTAAGGATTAATAAATTCCTAAGAATAGGAAATAGCTTTTGCTGCATGGATATTAATTTGATGTATATAAATATCATGTCCAAAAATTCAATAGAGAATAATAATAGAACCTTAAGCTTGAAACCACTAAATTGATGTAACTCACTCTTTGTGAAATACAGCTCCTGCTGCTTATGAAATACCTGTGCAAGATTTTGCTACTGTAAAGTTCAGTCATGTATGCTCTTGGTGAGAAATTTGGCATGCAATACTTCTTCCAGCTTCCATCTCAGGAGGACACTGAAATAGAATCAGAGAATCATTCAAAATTGAAAAAATACCCTTAAAATTATTGAGTTCAACCATTAACACTACTGAGTCCACCACTAAACTGTTTTTTAAATACATAAAAAAATGTTTTGATATATTTGGCATTACCATGATTTTAAGATGGGGAGGTGTTATTTGACAATTGCATAGGATTTCTAATATAAATAAATTTTCTCTTTTTTCATAAATAATCTGTATACGCACATATATACACATATTTATATGCCTATGCAAAAGAGCAGACATATGCAAGACACTGATCAGAAATAATGAGAGACTGATTCCTCACCTCCTTTCTTTTCTACAGTTCTGAATTTCTTAGAAAACCACAGATTAAGTGGAAAATGCTAGTATTTCATACTAGCAATGGTCATACAGTCTTGCAAGGGAATTAAGCATAGGTAAAAGAAAAGTATTGTTGCAATCTATTTCAACAGAAGACAACAATGCAAACTTGTTGATGTTTCAAGCAACTGAGTGGTCATAGCAACCCAAAAGAACACTTTAATCACTGGTACTAGCACAAGGTGCTGCCTCCAGTATTCACCGGGCATCACCCACAAGGCAGTAGAACTAATTTGTTCCTACTAAAATTATGAGAGAGGGAAATCTCTATGAGAAACTGGTAACAGACAATTCTTTTTTGGGGTGTGAAATACTCAAAAGAAGTCACCAGCCCCTGAACAAGACCTGATCAGGGTGGGGAATGAGCACAACCCCTGTTTCAGTGAATGGATAATCTGATGTTTCTAACTCCTTTTCTTTGTTAGATTATTTTGAGAGAATCTGAACTCCAGCAAACACAGCATGACTGGTACCAGTGTTTCTGAAGAACTTGATAATCAAAGAACATAAACTACTTCAAAGACTATTTTGGTTGCCAAATTGCTTTAAAGCTCCAGCTTAAGTAGGCGGTGATTTTCTCAGTTGAGGAATATTGCTCATTAGAAATATACTCCTTACATGCCAGACCTGCTGTTTGGACTATGAGCTGTGAGGTGTGACCACTTCCAACAGAGACATGTTCATCATCCCTCTGAGTTTTACAGTTTTTGCATGATTTGCCCTGCACTTAATGTTTCCCACACATCATATTCTCATATCCATGTGGCTGAATTAACATGTATTTAAAATTATTTATATTTAGATTGCATTATTTCACTCACTTGTGATTTCTATGTGAAGTAGACAAAATACAGAAATAGTAATGTATCAGTTTGAGCTGGTATATTTCACAAAGTCATTCTCTATCAACAAATCTACTCTATATTTATTTTTATAATCAAGTCTGTTGTTGAGGGATCATACAAGAAAATACCTAAATAAGAGCTAATTGAAAATTATTGTTACTTTGGATGTTTTATTTTTTTTTATAAGATTAATTATAAAAATTGACAAGTTCAGATTTACTCAAAGTTTTGTTAGATTTTAGCAATAAGAGTATATATAATGCTGTAATATGATCTATGAAAAACATGCTGTGTCATTCTGAGGATCCTCAGCTGTTTTCTATTCAGAGAAACATACCTTGACCTTTAACAAGAGCCAAACTAAAACTGATAAAACCCCAGGAGTGCACATTGCTTTGCAACATGAATATTGTATTATTTGAGACTGTGTATTCCAATGATTAAATTACACTGTCAGAAAGAAAAGTTTGCAACCTTCCTATGTTTCAGTCTTTTCACTTCAAGTTGTCCTAACTTTAGCATCATAATAATAATAAGAGAAGGGTTAATCAAATCTGGGTGACTATGGCTAGTCTCATTAAACTCTCACAGTAAAATAAAATTAAATATAACTTGAGTACTAATTGGAAAGAATATTATAAAACAGAATATTTGTACACTGTAGATAACAGGACAAGGAATAATGGGTTGAAATTGAAAGAGGGGAAGTTCAGCCTGGATATTAGGAAGAAATTCTTCACTGTGAGGGTGATAAGACATTGGAACAGGTTGCCCAGGTAGCCTGTGAATGCCCCAACCCTGGGTATGTTCAAGGCCGGATTGGACAAGGACTTGAGCAACCTGGGTCTAGTGAGAGGTGTCCCTTCCCATTGCAGGTGGGATTGAGATTACTTTTAAGGTTCCTTCCAATCTCTAACATTTAACCAGTATATGAATTTTTAATACATCTTTTGGCTTAGACAGCCAGAGGTGTAGATAAGGCTAAAAAATATCTGTATGGAGCTGCCATTTATATGGCTGGCACTAATTAAAACTGCATGTGCTGCCATCCTTTGACTCCTAGGTTTTCTGCCTTCACTGTTAAAATCTGTCCAGGTTTGCAGTTATTTTAGTATGTCTGGAAAAAAAAGACTATTGTTATACCATTTCTATGTGTCCCTGTATCACTGGAGAGGTGGATAGTTAAAGATGATAATTTTCTTCTCACATTTTTCATATTCCTGCCATTTATCTCTATGAAGATGCATATGTTCAATCTAATTTTGCTACCATGCTCTTTTGCTTTTGAAACAATGGTTTATTTTTCCCTTCATGATGATCAATTTTTCAAGCACTCTTGTCCCTGAAAAATAATTTGTTCCATGTCAGTTCTTCCTGTTTCCTCAGCTTTTTTTCTACCCTTTTGTTCTTGCTTTGTTTCTAATTTTTCTCTTTTTTTTTCCTTTCTACATCACTCAGCAGCTTGATACCCTTGGTTAATTAGTGCTATCAGTGTACTACTATTATT
The DNA here is from genome assembly GCA_013399225.1 of Rhipidura dahli. Lineage (NCBI taxonomy): Eukaryota > Metazoa > Chordata > Aves > Passeriformes > Rhipiduridae > Rhipidura > Rhipidura dahli. Next base: position 63,347 of record VXAC01004456.1, on the reverse strand, counting down.
GACTATTACTCTGCCATAGGGCACTAGCAACACACTAAAAGTGTTTTCCCACCTTTCTTTATGCTCCTGGTAACATCATATGGAATGGCTTCATAACATCTCTGTCCAGGTACTCTTAATCATGTTTTGCATGTTTTTCTGTCTGGGGAGAAATTCTGTCAGTTTTTCATGAGATAAAAAGTATTTTGTCTGAATTCTGGGACTCTAAGGACCTAGTTCTGCCAGGAATTTTCTTGCTTTCAGATGATAAATTCCTATTGATTCTAATGGGACTTGAGATCACAGTCCTTGATTCCCATGCATTCGTCTCTCTGTGTAGTGCCAACAGTTCATATTCACACTGCAGAGTTTCAAAGCAGTCACCCAAAGACTGAAATCCATCAAGTCCAGTCATACAAAGAACAAGAAAGTGCACCAGCAGGTGTTTCTAACATTAATATCTGTGTATGGATATGAGTACAATAGGAGACAATAGCAGCAGTTTGGAGGTAACAAACCTGCAGTGCTACAATACTGGCAAGATCAAAACCTGCTTATTCTAATCAGGTTTCTGATTCCTTGTCTACAAACTTTCAAAGGCCTGATTTTCTATAAGGATATTAATAAAGTGGACAGTGCATGTAATGCTACACTGTAAAGAATGTAATGTGATTTCACAAATCTATTTTGCTTATTAAAATGGAAAAAGAATGAATTTCATGCTTCAGAAGATTTCAGCTGCAAGTGACTAGGATCCCAATTTTGATAGTTACAAATTCACAGTCAGCAGAAGTTGAAGATCTCATATTGCTATCATGTAATAATTTTTTCCCTTCCATTTTCATTATTTAGCAGCACAGAAGGCTTGAAGACAGTGATATTGTATGAGGAGAAGGGAAGAGTTGCTGACAATTTAAAGGCTAGCAACTCGAATTTACATACTGTATAGCAAGTCTGATGGAATGATAGAGGAAAAAATAAAAGTGGCAGAAGTAAAAGTTGTAAAGAATTACCAAAAGGCTGATCTTTATGCACAGATCTAGAAAGGTATTGACTGTTAGCACAGGTAAGCAGTAAGTTGTTTTCTTTTTAAAGAAAAAGCATGCATTAATTTTCCTGAATCATAGAGCATTTGATGTTAAAGAGATGTCTGGCAATCTTCTAGTCTGATTCTACCCTCACAGAAGGTGAAATTACATCAGGCTGCTCAGGCACATATACAGATGAATTTTTAATTCAGTGACTGAGATACCACAACAACTTTGGGTGAACCTGTTCTGGTGTTTGACATTTCTTATGAGAAAAATTTTTTCTTTTGTATCTAATCAGAATTTCTTTGCTCCAACTTTTATCCACTGTGTCTCTTCCTATTCCTGTGTACCTTGTAGCAGAGAGTCTGGCTCTGTCTTCTCTTCATCCTCTCATTGGTTGCCTTGTTTTCCTGAGATTGAATAAACTCTGTTCTCTCATCCTTCCAATTCATGAACCTTCAATCATCTTGTTGGCTTTCCACTGGACTTGTTCCAATAGGACAATATTGTGTCTTTCTTGTGTGGGACACAATACTCCAGATGGGGACACAATACTCCAGATGGGGTCTCACAAGTGTTGAGCATAGGGAAAGGTTCACCTGGCTGGAGCTGCTGGCAACAGTTTGGCTTCTTTGCTAGAAAGGTTCAACTCATTAAACTTGTTTATCAGCTCATTTTCCTTGGCACTGTTTTCTATTTTTCATGTAGTAATTCCATCACAGATGCAAGGCTTTGCACTTGTCTTATGAGTTTTCCAGCTGGTGAAGCCTTTCTGGATCTACAGTATGGTGACCACTCCACCCAGCCAAGTCTGCAGTCTCATTGTGAGAGAGAACAACATCACATCACCCAAGTCATTAATGAAGACACTTTATTACACAGGTTAAAATATTTTTTTAAAAGTGCTTTTTTTTCCACAGATTAAAAAAAAAAATGGAAAAAGAGAAAGGCCTTCATAAGAGCCAGCAGTTTCTCTGTGTAGTAAATATTTCTGAAGCAGGATCTTTACTTGTCCATTACTTGTTTATTTTGAGAGTTGTTAAAAGTGTTCAATCAGCACTGTTCTGATGTGATGTGAAAGACAAGTATCAGTATTATTATTGTGAATGGCTGCTTTAATGTAGGCTAATTTTTTTTTGTGCTGGGCCTTACCAAAATGCATCAAAACTGCAGAGACAAAAACTGAAGAAGTTCCAGGTGACTTTCAGCCTTACACATATGGCCAGGGAAATACCTGTACTCTTTAGACTGTGACAGTAACATCATCCGTCATCTTAATCTCCTTATATCATCTTCTAAATTACATCTTACTGAGGAAAGGAAATGATTTTGTGACAGATCATCAACTACTGTTTTTAGCCAGCATTCCCAGGATTTTGTCTACACACTTTCCAGCTAGTTGTGTACGATGCTCTAAAAGATGCAGAAATGTCATTCATGTTAGACACCAGTTAATTCCACATTTTTTCTCTCAGTACAAAAGCTATTACTTCCATCTGGTTAAATCAAACAACCTGGTCTCTTTGCTTCAACACAAAAAAGGAAAGAAAAAATGTCCTAGTGCAACTATGCTAAAAATGAATTTGCATGTTATACATTTAAGATTAAATAAAATGCATAAGAAAAACAGTGAAGAATTACATATCAGCATTTCTTCCCTCTGCACCATTTTTCTGCTAATAAGCAGCTGCTTTGACTAAGAACTGTAGTTAGAGATTCAGAGGATTACAGAGCACTGAATTTTCCCAATGCATTTTGGGAAACCACTAGGTTCCAGTGCTTACTGGGACATATGATTAGACAGTCATATTTCCTAACATGTCTGTATTATGCTGAGCCACGAAGAGTGATAGTTTTGTGGGTTTTTTTCCCAGTGACATAACTTAAAAAACTATAAATTCTAATTGTCTGTGCTTTTTTTACCAATTATTTTTAACCAAGTAATTTTATTGCAATGCATCCTTAAGTTCACAGTGGTCTAAAATATTAAAAAAATAGTAAATTTTTTTAAAAGTTACAACTTTAGCTTCATATATATGTGTGTTTAACTATAAATATATATATTGGGAATGAAAGAATGAAAAAAGCAAGAAAGTAAAAATAATTATTTTTATTTTAAAATATTTGACCTGAGTCAGAATATTTTGCTGCATGGGCATAATCCTAAATACACAGCTTAAGCAAATACCCCCAGGTCAGCAAAAGAACAGAAATTATTATTGTATATTTTTAAGTCTTTGTGTTACAGAAGCTCTAATTCAGTCCGCTAGTCTTCTATAAATCATGCTTCTTGAAGGACTAGAGCTTCAAGATGTAGTATAGCTGATTTAGCAGCAAAAATATATGAATAGGATGGCAAAAGCAATGTCACACAGCTCTACTTCTGTTATGGGAAATATAACCAGTGTGGAGAATTCTACTTTGCACCTGACTTTTCTGAATTCTATTGATTTGTTATAGGTAAACTGTAACTGCAACTTTTTTTTTATCCTTCTATAGATGGCAATATAAATTGAGAGAGACAGAAAAAACATTTTTTTTTCCTCAGAGAATACTTTTTTCCCTCTAAGAAAATCCACTGAAAATTTATTGGATTTTAATAATACAGATTAAAACCCTGTTTATAGCCCTACACTGTGGAGAATATCCAGAGGGTGATGACATGAGAGATTACCCACGTTCTGGTTCTGAATATAAGCACAAATGCCACTTATCTATATCCACTGTGTCTTAATATCAAGATCTCCCAATGGATACTTTTACACAGAGATTTCAAGACTGGAAATAATACAGTTAAAAAATACACTAACCCATGCAACACATAATCCAATCTTTTCTGTAGCAGTCAATGACTTTTGTGAATGTTCTTCAGGTGCTAGTGTTCAGGGATATTTAATTTCCTTCACTTTCTCTAACAGCTTGCCAGCATTTAAAATGCCTGTTTATAAGGTATCACTGGCTGTCTTTTTCCACGTCTTGTAAGCTGCTTTTGTAGCTAAGCTGGTGTGACACCGAGTAACTCAGACTTCAACCAAATGAAAAGAAGCTGACCCATTAACTAAAAGCAAATAAATAAATAATTAAATAAGGAAATAAATAAAATTGAAGCTATGAAAAAGCAACACGAGTAAAGAAAGAAATCAGGCAAAAAAAAAAAAAAAAAAATAAAACCACAAACCAAATCCAAGAGCAAAACCATTTACTGTAAATACATATAGCTTCTCAGTTTCATATTCAGTTAGTAAAGGTGTGACTTTTTAAACAATAATAAATCAAAGACAGAACACTTATAAGTCAGAAGCAATATTTTGAGTAGAACCTACTCATATTAGTGACATTTAGGATATAATTATCAGAATGCCAACTGGAAAAACGAGTAATATTTTACAAACTTATTATTAAAACATTTCCTTCAGTATAATATTTCTATAAAAAGTTCTGGGAAATAGATTCTTTAAAAATATAAAAAGAAATACAGTAATAATATTTTACAACATATTAATAGGCTGTTTAAAGTTCTTATATTAATAAATTACCTTTCTACTGCAGTTGCAAGGAAAGGCATTTCAAGCCAGTGTTAAATGAACACCTACAAGGGACAGCTCACCTGGCACCAAGAAAGAGAGTTCTTTGCCTCTCAGGAAGTGTGATCAAGTGTTTACATAGTGCAATACTTGCCTTTTTGCTTGTTTATGCACAGATCTTTGATGATCTTTTGGTGGAGAAGAACAAATGACTGCTGCCATTCTTTCTAGACTTCATGTCCGTGTGGCTGCTGGCCAGGGAGAGCACAAAGATGGCACCTCAGCTTGTGTGCTGAGCTGGGGCTGTCTGTGGAAACCAACCCTCCTGGCTGAGCTCCCTGGAGCTGGAGACCACCTCTGCTGCCCTCAGGCACCTCTTCCAGGAGCTGGCACACCTGGCAGCGTGCAGAGGCTTGCTGGCACCCGGAGCAAAGCAGAGGCTGCCACATGGGCCACTACAGGAGATGCCAGTGATTGGGAACAGGAGCAACGTAGGGCCCCACTGGTTCAATTTCATGCCTAAGGCAACAAACTCGCTGCTCTGAGACTAACACTTGTAAGATTTCATTTGTATGCAATTAAACTGGTGGCAACTTAAGGATCTATCTCTGGGTGAATACAGGGGGAAAATTTGCAGTGAAAATGGTTTTGAAAATTGACAAAATAGATTTTGAAAACCCCAGTATCCTAGTTCAGGGTGTCTGGGATGAGGCAACTGAAAAATAAGGGTCCTTAGGAACTCAAGGATGGAGGATTTTGAGATCCTACTCTAAGAAAAGCTTGTGACAAGCCTTAAACTAGCAAGCAAAAAGAAGGACAAGAGAGCTAATAAAAAACAGATGGGAAAGTGAACTTCAAAACTGATCTGTCTTGTTAGCAGGTTTCATGGAAATATCACATTTCTCTGCAAGTTTAATCTCAACAAATTCTGGCAGAAAAAGGTTGCAGTAAAAGAGGTTCTAGTGGTTTTTCTAGTAAGCAAGAGAAAGACTTGAAGAAAGGAATAGAACACATTTTTCTGTTTGGGGAGTTGAGCAATGACCTATACTTACTGTGCTATGAAACTCCATGGTATGCTAGGCAAATTAGTTCTCTGAATTTTTCTGGGTGCCTACAGTCTATATGCTTCTTAGGACTGACTGCCTTAAAACCTGGATTTTCTGGCAGAAATTCTGACAAAAATTCTGTCAATGCTTTTAACTTACATATTTTATTTAAAGAATAATGAGGTGCAAAACTCCATGCATAATATTTTTAAATAAGGACAGAACATTACTGTGCTCATTCTAGCATAAAGCTCAGTTTACCTGCTGGAGAGATAATGGAAAAGTAATGTTATAAAACTGGATGTATTGATGCCTTTAAAAAACTTCATCATGTTGGCAAGTGATGAGTGCCACAAAAAGCACATAAGGAAATTTCTATTTCTCTCTTCAAATCATAGTTTGGATACTGGGCAACAGAAAAAAAACCTAGTCTTAAAAATTTATTATTAATAAAATGCAGTCAAATATTAATGAATGATCTATGTCTCAAGAGCTTTCTATGATGTTAACTGAATGAGAGACAGGCTATGTGGGAAAATATGTAGGAAAAACCTGACCATGTAAGAGAAGACTGTAGCAAAGTGTAAGTACATAAGAATTGTGCTGTTTTGACTGCCATATACATGACATTTCATGACTTTCAAAAACATTTTGGGGTTGAATAGACCTGTAAACCTCCAACCTATATGGTCTATGATTCTATGACTGTGATAGCATTGCAATGTTAATTATGCTGTTTCAGGTTCAGGCTTTCATGTCTTGAGAGATATTTGTATTTTTTTACCAGAACCTAGTAACAGGCATAGTCATCATTACAGAAAGGAAGGTTTAGCTGTTGGTAATACCTTCCCATACAGATCCACAGGTCCCCTCTGATAATATCTCATTTGATATTTTCAGTATTTGCATTTTCACAGATTCATACTAGCTGTTTTGTTTAGAGTTCTTTATGAAGTACAGCAAAGCATTAATAAAAATCTGGTTTGGGGCTAATCTGCTTTTGAGTTTGGATGTTAGTGAGAAAACAGATTTCACACACAAAATTGTCAAAGCAGCAGGGGATTTGAAAGTGCTTGAAAGGAAATATGGAAAACCAGCATAGCAGTAACAACTAGGGGATGCTAGGCACAGCAACAGCTCAAATTCTACCTTCATTTGAGCTTAGATTACTAAATCTTGGGCCACCCACTATGCAGAGTACTGAAACACCTTTGGAGAATAAATATATATGTGTACAGAGCATAATAATTATAGTACTCACTTTTTTGACATATCATCCAAGATATGGGAAATTTGGGCCCTTCAAATTAATCATGAACTGATTTCCCGAACAGTAATTACAGTATGTTATTTCTAGATATAAATATAAGAGAACAAGCTGTCTGTACAGGTCCTGTATACAACACTGTATAAAAAAGGACTACAAGAGAAAAAAAACCCAAGTTCAGGGTTCTAGGAACTAACTGTTCAAGCATCAGCTGGCAACCTGACATCAATTCCCAGGTCTTACAATATTTAATATCTTTAACATTTTTGAAAAAAGATGTATTCAAAGATCACAGAACAATATCCCAAAACTATAGCCTTATTACTAGGGCAGCAACCTGCCTCAATTAAAGTATTAGACAAGATAATTGTCTTAAGAAATCTAGTTTTGAATCTCTTCTGTGCCTAATAATTTTTATTGCTTGCTTCCTCAGAGGGAGCACTCAACCAATGGCTGTTGTCCAACATGTTCAGATCTTTCCTCCAGCTTGACAAAACCAGTCACATCCCCTGTGTTTTGTGCTGAACTTATGGCATGGCTGTGTGCTAGAAAAGGACAGAAAAGGCCTGATAAATTGCCCATACAAGGAATTATGGTGTGTTTAGATTAGAGAAGGCTTTGTCGAGGTGGTTGCTGTTCAGACCAGGATTTTCAGAAGTCACAAACAGATAAGTTCTAAACAGCTCTCAGGCTGAAGAGGTAGTCAGCTTTAAATGCCTCAACAAATAGGCAGCAATGCAAATGTGTGAATAAGCATGACATTTTTTCTAAATATTGTTACAGTTGTAGTCAAAGAAATTTTAGTCAAAAATTTCTGTTCCCAGAACAGATTGTAATGGTTTGATGGTTACATTGATATATCTATCTATGTCTAAATCTGTATCTTTTCTATCTCTAGCTACTGTAGAATCTGTTGCTCTCTATTTCTATTGCTGTCTCTATCTGTTAATATCTACATGTATGTGGGGAGTGCATTAATCGATAATGGTTTTGGATATTCTCCCAAAATTTAATGAGTAGATATTCAAGGCTAAACAAGTCACCCTACAAATGCTTTACCTTTAGAAGAGTGGGAAAAGTACCTTCATTTGATCCTAAAACAAAGCATCTAAATTGGACTAGATGACTTTGGCTTGACTTTTCCTAATATTATTATTCCTCCAAGGCCCTTAAAGGGTTTCTAAAAACAGGTCACACACACACGCATGCACACACACACATATGTATATATCAGTATACAAACATGCTAAGTTGATTATGGCCTCTCTGTTTTTTTTTTTTTTAGGCAAAACCACACTTATATACATTTATGTATGTAATTATATATGATCATAAGTATATATAGACAGATATAAAGTCTATATATACAACTGCACTAGTTTTTGTACTTGGTTTTGTTTTATTTGTGTTATAGTGTGTATGTATATGCACACAATATATAACATAGTTGTCAAAAGATTGAAAATAGTCTGAGGTACCTCAGCAGAAACTAATTCCAAATGTGACATTTAAGGGTAAAGTACATAGTTACAGCATTCATTTGGTCTATAGATTGCCAAGAACTTACAGCTACAGTATTTCTTCAAACAATGGCATGCTGTGCTCATTACATATTGGAGAGCATATAAAGTTCCTATAGTTGTACACATATTGCTTCTCCCCAGATTCACGCTGTGTAGCATCAGTGACTTCAGCTTATTTTAACTAATATAAATTAGGTTAGAATTCAGACAATAGTTAGACTGCAGTTGGGTAAGTACCTTGGGTAAGTAAATATCTGCTTATTTCTAAAAATAAATTTTTAGTGATAGAGGAAATTTTACTCTCATCCGTAAGATAAAATGATTTGTAGATTCTTAGCATGAAAAAGGCTGGTGACCATAGCTTCCTCAAAGCAGGCTATAAAATTGGTTTTATTTGCTTAGTCTTAACTCTGTATTGTATGTATGTGTCATAATCACAAAGTTCTACATAACTTTGAAAGCACCTTGTCCTCAAATGAAAAAAGAATAATATTGGCTTCAATTTTCTTCTATTTTATTTCTGCTTTTCCCATCCAACAAGCTAGGCAAATAGACTCTGCTGCATGAGTAGAACAGATGACAGAGGAACACATCACGCTCAATGTCCTTGGGCATATTTTGTTGACTTTAAATAGTATCTAGCACTTCATGACAGAAAATCATTTCCATTTCAGAACTTCAACAGCTGAAATAACAGAAGGATAGGTAGGCCTATGGTGTTTCACTAAATACACAGTAAGAAAAGCTTCAAAATATGTCCTTGTCCAAAGTCTTTCATGCATCATTTAATAAGCTGAGAAACTGAATTACAGTTAATAGTAAAATATAACTTCTTTACTTTTAATGTCAAAAACTTCTTTTGTTCCCTCTCCTACTGAACTATACAGTAATAATGCTAACTAAGACCGTTCACATTTTTTTGGTCCGAGAGAACAAGTGCAAGGATCTGCCACAACATATTGTTCAAAAATTAACAATTCATTTGTGAATGTGAGTCAGCACCTTTGTTATGTTAATGACCTGTATATATTTGTCTGTTGGGAAAAAGAAGGATGGAATTTCCATTCCTTTTCCTTTTCAGTAAAATTCTTACAATGTGAATTATTTTATTCTATCAAAATTTGCAAATATAGACTTTCCCATGAAATATCCTGTAAATTGTTACAGACTGCTGTGCTTGTAGGTGGTTTATGATAATTAAACAATTTTCATCCATTATAAAAGTACTTTTTCCTCATGCTGTCCATTTTCAAGTAGAGACCTCAACTCACCTAAATTTAGAAGGTGTCTGCATCCAAGAAAGTCACTTCTGGCACCCTTCAAAGTCACTGAAGGGAACAGGCTCTTTTAAGGTGTCACTCATCTGATAGATGAGTACATTCACATGACATCCCATTAATTTATCCTAAAGTGTTTTCCTGTTCCTGTTGACTATAAAGGAACTTCGGATGACAGCTTCAGACACAGCAGCCTATATTTTAGGCTCTGCATTGGTCAGATTAATCCTGTTAAAAATGTCCACTTTCCATCTACAGGGTCAGTCACAAGGAGCCAATACTGATGAAAGAAAGAAAAAGACAGTTGCTGAAAACAGAGCTCATGGCTCCTACCTGGCATTCTGTGCTCTGCTTGTTGATGGAAACTCTGTGCAAAGCTTAATGCAGCTTTTAGAGTATCTGTCCTATCACCAGCCAAGACATTCACCAATGTTCATGTGGCTTGATTAGGCTTAGTGTCCTAAATCCTCACAGACAGAACAGTTTAAAGCTTTGCCCTTTTTGACTAATGAGCAATGAATTCTCAGGGTACTTTTTCTACATAACACTTAATTTATTATAGATTAGAAACAGTGTCACGTGTGTTTGCATGAATGGAAAATCAAATACCAATCAAAAGTCATTAATTTTCTGAGATATTATTTCCAAAGACATGTTAAGAAACATCAATCTTTTGGAAAACATTCAATAAATTTTGAGAAAAATAAGATAATATAATCAAATAAGTAATGAATTAGGGAGTACGTTCTGAGTTGCAAAATATCTTTAAAGTCAAGTTTTCCAGGTATTTAAACATTTAAATTAAGTATGCCTATGATGTAAAACACTTAACTTTACATACTTCATTTTGAAGTTACTGCTGTATGTTCTTAAACACAAAATTAACCATACAGGGGCACACTCTTTTGACTAGGTACAGTTTATCTATTTGATATGTGGGTAGATTGGAAAAAATACACATGAAATCATCTAATGTATGACCAAATTTTCTATGGGATCAAAATAAATCTCCATTACAAAGTATCAGATCTTTAATAACCTACAGCAATAAACATTAAGAGATATTTGGATATTTATAGGTGACCACTGGAGAACAGGTTAAGAAGTTATGTCTCAGTGAAAATGTCATTTCTCTAACTGCCATACCTACTCTACTGCAGTGTGAAGTAAAACAGATAAAATATAAAATGAAACTATTCTGAGTGCAAAATAAACCATTTTTTATTTCTGCTTTGAATATGTTAAGAATAAGTCCACATTCTGCTACTTTTTTATGGAATGAATAGAGATTTAAAAGAAAAGGAATCCATACAGACCAGCTATAAAGCAAATTGATTTTTTTAGTACTTGGATAGCATTAGATAATTGTCAGTGCATCAGAAAATGTGAAAAAACAGTGCTACCTCAGTGAAGCCACCTCTTCTGCTAAGAACAGCAAACAGGAAGCATTTAGCCATTTGTAGATAACACACAATAAAAGTTTATCTCAATTGACAGGAGGGTTTCTCTGTACAGAGCATGGCATTACTTTTCCTATGTTTTGAGCCTCTAATGTAAGGAGGCTCAAAACAGGAATATGATGGAGGCTGATGTACCTCTTCAACCTTGGCGCATCAGCCTCCATCTCCCAGTTGTAAATTGTTTCATTCTAGCATTAAAGATCCTGGCTGTCAAAAATAAATACTCAAATCTTTACTTCAAATGAAATATAAATATTCAAGTATATGAGAAGAAAATCTAGTAAGAAAAAAAGCCCAGAAAAATAGTGAAGAATCATGTTGCGGTTTATTTTCTGAATATCCACACTTTTAACCTTCTGAATTCCTGTTACAGTATATACACAGAAGCTTTGCAAAATGGCTCTAAATGTCAGTAGTGGAACCAACAATACTTTGATTACTGCAGGTATTGTTTCTTTATATTGAGGTTCTGTGTGGATCCTCAAAAGAGTACTGCAGCTTTTTCTGTCTTACAGCATTGCCTGTGGGCATTAGTGTGCCTCTTCACAGTATTGAGTCTAGTTCTTGCAGAATTTGCTGTAATCTAGTCTTTTTCCTTGTTTCTATGACTTATATTCCTCTAAAAAAAAAGATTCAAACTAGTGAAAGGTTCAAAAGGATCAGGGTTTTTTAATGTGGTTTGTGGACTTTTTATCTTTGTTTTGGTTTTGGTTGTATCTGAGTTAGGTTTTTTTTTGTGGGGGAGGGTGGGAAGTTTGTTTTGTTTGGGTTTTTTTCTTCAATAGAAACATATATCATAGTGTTATAGGAAATATTTTATTTACCAAGGGGGAGAGGGGGAAGGACAGAAAGACATCCAACTCCCCTTAAAACAGAGAAAAAATACTCAGTAATATTACTGATGTTAGAAAAGCACCACTACTTTCCTTTATATTTTAGTGTGCTAATCGCACAAAGGTACATTTAGAGATCGCATTTCTAGAATATGCAGAGACTTCTCAGTCACCAGTAAAATGTTTTAAATTGCATAGATAGACATATAATTTCTTTTCTAAAAGCCTTTGACAGTATCTTGAGGTCTATTATAATAAATCTGATTTTATTTCTGGATGACCTTCTACCAAAAGTGCAAAAGATATTCACACTAATGCAGGCCTTGGGATCCCTCCCTATCTGACTTATTCATCTTAAACTTATTCCCAAAGCAGTCCTCAATTGATATTATTTTATAAACAATGTCAAATCATTTTCTATTTGTACTCAGTGTTATTTAGAGGATCACTCAGAGCTGGACTCTCCAGAGATATGACCCAGATATAGGTCATAACATATGGTAGAATGGGATGAATTACTGAAGCTGTATTCACTGAATCTGAAAAAATAGGTAAAGAAGCAATGTCTATCTATCTGCCTGAGCCTAACTCTTTCCTTCCAAAAAAACCATGAATGAGACAGGGGAATAATCATACAACAAATGGGATGTTGTATAACCATCTTCCACCTGGATCCCTAACACTGGGGACTTCCTTGAATGAGGAGGCAGCAGAGTCCCATAAGATTAATGTAGCGTGCATCAGCTGACAGATTCTTTGGTGCTGTACAGCTGTTCTGCATCAGATCTCCAGCAAAAGCTGAGTTCACCTAATTAGTCACTTCAGGCCCTATGTAGATGCAATCATGAAGTGATGTGATAGAGGAACATATACAGAGAAATGGTTTGGGTGGTCTGTAGACTGCATCTAGACCCCATTCAACAGCAGGAATAACTATGGCTCTCTTAGACTGGATTGTGGTTGTAACTGGGCCAGCTGCAGAGGTCACATCCCCCTGTAGTCCCACCAAATACCCCCAAGGGTAACTGAGTCGATCTCTGTCCCAGTGATTCATCATTATAATTAATCTCTCCCTTTTGCTTGGACTCACTGACCAGCAATGGTACTAAATAAGATGAAACAAATTTATGGCGATTAATGTGGTTGTTTCTCAGAGCCTGGCCCACAGGTTTTCAGTTGGGCACAGCTCAACAGTCACTGAGCTGATACTGTTGACTTATACTACCCTCACACTAATTGACTGATTTGACCAAAGTTGACAAGATGCCCCAATTGATGTGCTAATGTACGCATTGAAGGTCACGCAGAGCAGCCCTTCAGACTGGAATAACATCCTGGACAGGTATTTGACCACAATCCACAGTGAACTTGTGGAAGACAAAATTGTTTTGATGACACTATAGTTGTATAACACTGTGGCAGTTGATATGGAGGGATATTCATCTTTCCATCTGGTGGGAGGGCTTGGTCAGATATCCCAAGGTACATGAGGTTCCCACTTCTGAACCTGCCATGGGAAGACTAATCAGCTGTGGTGAGGGAGAAGGCGAGAGTAGCAAGGAAGAACAGGACACTCTCTATTGCCTACCTCCCCTACCCCGGTGAGCAGCACCGATCTGGCACCAGAGGACACCAGTGGGGAAAGTCCTGGATAAAAATCCATCATGTTCATGCAGTGGAAACCAGATATACTGAGTGCCAGGGTTAATTGACAATTTAAAGAGATGCCATGGGAGATTGTGTTTCAATGTGCCAAATGTAGAAAAACAAATGGAAAGCATCACAGTGTTGCCTGCCATTCCCACAGTGTATAGGGGCTGTAGAAATGGCTCCCACTGGAGAATGGATTTTTGAGGTGTGTTGCAAAAGCTTTAAAACAAAAATCGGTGTGGGACAACATAAAAAACTAGTGCAAACTGTTGTGATCAACTAACTCCTCTTTTTGATAGGAGTTTTATCCCCTAAAACTCTCTTCGTATACCGAGTATAGAAAAAATGTTGATCATTCAGAAGAAGAGTCAAATATAAGGGTATCATAAATGTATTTCAGGACAACTGATTACACCACTTGGGATATGTTTAGGACAGTTGTATTATAATGAACACTAATAGCAAAAGGCTGTTTTTCCCATACAAGTCTTAAAGTAGCAGGATGTTCTTCTCTAAAGAAAAAGTTGTCATAGTTTGGGAAGTGATTTTTCTCATTGAAAAACACATTACAGATTATACGGTCCAGAAAATAAATAATAGTACTTTCACAACATCATTAATAAATAAGTAAACAATTCACTTTATAACTATGAAAACTGTCAAAAATTAAGTCATTATTGCAAATTTGCTTCAGGATACACTGTGTTTTTTCTCCTTATTCCAACTATCTTCCAGTTCCTTCTTTGAGGAATAGTTTGTTTAAAGGAACTGATTTAATAATAAACCTAAAATTAAAACTAAGAAAAAAATTATCTTCTAGTGTTGGTTTTGTGTTAATGAGTTAATTTCCTCACAGTGCCTTGTATGGGGTTATGTTTTGGATTTGAACACCCTCAACACAGGGTTGAAAATACCGAGATATTTTTGTTATTGCTGAGCAGGGCTTACACAGAGCCAAGGTCATTGCTGCTTTTTGTGCAGCCACAGTGGCACAAAAGCTGGGACTGGCACAAAAGTGCATGGGAAGCCAGGAGGAGACACAACAGTGACAGGTTATCCCAGCTGACCAAAGGGATGTTCCAGACCATATGGCATCATGCTCAGTGCATTAGGTGAAGGGAAGAAGGAGGAAGGGGAGGGGGTTTGGAGTGATGGGATTTTCCTTCCCAAGTCACCATCGTGCATGATGGGGCCCTACTCTCCTGGGGATGGCTGAACACCTGCCTGACCATGGCAAATAGTGACACAATTCCTAGTTTTCATTTGTTTGTGTGTGTGTATTTGGCTTTCCGTATTCAACTGTATATATCTCAACCCAAAATTTTCTAGATTTTACTCTTCTAACACTCTCCCAATCCTGCTGGTGGGGGAATGAACGAGCAGCTGTGTGGGCCTGGGCTGCTGGATGGGATTAAACCATCACACTCCTTTGCTTGATGCTTAGGGTACATCTTGCAGTAATAGAGAACAGTCTCTGCTGTCATTAAATAAATGTAAGGGTTTCACATTCCTGGGAAATAAAAAGATAAATATTGATATTTCACATAACATTATTCATATAATTGATATGTGGAAACTCTTTTAAAAATATTCATAACATAACATACTCTGTTTTTATTTAATCTTACAGGCACCCCAGAACTGGCTCAAATTTCAGTTCATAGTTCTGTGTCACGTTAAGCTAGAAGTAGATTGTAATAGGACAATGTTAATGAAGATGCTGAATATGCATTGTACACTTACATGTGTTTGTTTTCTTGTATTTTAGGGAGTGTGAACTAAATTAATTCCTGCCCAAAAATCTTGCCTAACTATAGATCCTTGGCCTAAAATGTAAGAAGGTTTCATTTTCTGAAGGTCCCATGGGACAGATGTAGCAGAAAACACACACGTCTGGCTAATTGTAATTTAAGAGTCTCAGAAACAGTTAAAATGAAGTCTATTCACAGCAGACAAGTTGCTTGCTCTAAAAGGAACACTTCACTCATGAAAAAGTTTAACAAATGGTGGTTTAGAGAGTGTGCTGGTAGATTCTTCACCAGCTGAATACAGGGCCAGATATGTATCAGAGCTAACAGATGTCAAGTTCGTTTGTAGAGGGATGTTTTACAAGCATTCCAATGACTCTGCCTAAATCTCCATTTACAACCTTTCTCTTGTGTTGAAGTGGAAATTGAGACATCCAGAGACAAATTTATTCATAGCTATTTTCTTCTAGCAATCTAAAATCCAGACAATACATTCTCAGTAACATGTAGCCCAGTTTCTAGTGAACAACCCTGCCTTGATTAGCTTTAAAAAAATATTTCAATTAGGGAAATTTTATGTTTCTGGGGAGTCTCAAAGCTCAGTGGTGTAAACCTGTCTTCCACAGGTTCATAAGACACATGACTGAGCGATAAAACTTGACAGAATAAGTGTAAGTTTCATAAATTGCTTGAATTCAGCTAGAAAAATAACAAAACCCAAAAACATATCTATGTGCGAAATGCATTTTTAAAAATGTGACTGATAATTATTAGTAGGACCAGCAAATCAAACCAGTTGAAAGTTGTACCCTGTGCAATTAAAACCGGAAGAATCATGAAATTTCTTCAAATTTAGAATGTAGATGCATATTAAAAGATTATTTAGTCTTTGCACTCCAGAAAAGAGGAAGATATTGAATATAAGAGAAAAAGTAAGCTGACTAATGGAAACTCAAGTGAAGGAAAAATAATATTACTTAATACAGTTTAGTAAGGAAATTTGGGGTTTACTATCTGAGAATAAGAGATTTAGTCAGAAGCTCTCTGACTTCTGTCATTTGAATAGTCACACAACAAATTATAAAGAATATGTAAAGGCTTAATAAATACAAAATGAAATATGTAATCTGGGTTTATCAATCATAACATATTCTAAAATAAATTACCATGGTTTTCTGGCTTTTCTAAGTTAGATGAGACCTGAAGTACTTTTTGTATTTGGACCAAAGGAGAGCATCTATTTCACTTTTTTATGGAAAAAAGTAGTGTAGATTGGATTATCCTTTAATTAAAAAGCAAAGGAAAAACAATGTGAAAAGGAGATGTAAAGGGTTTTTGATATCAGGGATTAGATATCAGTTCAGTGGTATTTCACAAGAACAATTTTTAGGAGAGATTTATTTAGTATTTTTACCTAAAACACAAAGGACAGGATTTGGCTCAGAGAATTTGTGATGAAATAAAATTTGAAAATGTTGTCCACAAAAAAAAAAAAAAAAAAAATATTAACAGGAGTAACTAACTATTGGGATGACAGGAATTTTAAGATGCAATGCAACTGGTAAACATGCAGGATTATATGCTTTAGGTTTAATAAGATAAACTTCTGTGACATCAGTCTAGCAACTTATCTGTAGAAAAACACATGAAAGGACTTTATTGCTGCTTTTTAATCACAGAATCATTTCCAGCTGCTAACTTGATGCACTGTGAAAAAGGCAAAAAATATCTTAGTAAAGCAGAACATTTCCAGTGGAGGCAGGAAGATATTGATCCCGCTGTAAATTTGTGCCAGCTTAGTCTTCTTGCAGAATGCATATACGACTCATGTTACTCATGCTCATGAAAAGAGAACTCACAATGGAGCCAACATAGGAAGGCCAAGGAAGATGCTCAGAAACTTGACAGGAGGCTAAAAAATGTGACTTGCTTAATTTGGCTAAGGCAGCTAGGAAGTTACCTGATTGCTCAACACCAAAGTTAATATCAAAGAAGTTAATATCAAAGTTGTTAATATCTAAGAAGTATTTTTAGATATAAGTGTAGCTAATAAGAAAAACTAAATGTATAGCTAACAACTGTTATCTATTACATCTTATACAGGGCTGAGAAATGTTAGGTACTGTATACCTTGACAGATTATTGAGGGGAAAAATATCCCAAAAGCCAACATGTAATTCTGCTGGCCTAAAGGGGATTTGGAGAAAAGTATTTTCTTCTAGTTAGATCTACTTACTGCTTACTTACTAACTACTTACATCTAGTTCAAAAGATCAAAAGCCAAACTGTGGCTAAGAAGTTAAAGCTGGAACACTTGATCTGGATTCCTGGGCTGTGTAAATACAGTTTGGAGCTCTGCATTTACAGACGTCTCTTTACATAAAATAGATTGGAACAGGTATTTTAAAGAAAGAAAAATTTGGCTTGTCACATTCAGATTCTCATCACTGAACAGTTCTCCACAGATATTTTTAATCATTTTTCCATCATTTTGCCAGAACTTTGCTTTGTCATTCCAGTCACATGACCACAGTGAAAGAAACAAGAGTGATGTTTCTGGTGTCCAGTTTAGCTGTGGTTCTGGAATTCAAGGTCCCTAAATATTAATTGTTGAAAATATCAGACCTTGCATAAAAGTACAACAGCTCTTATGTGGTGACTATCACATCACACAGAAGTGCAAACTGGTGATGAAAAATTTAATCTGGAGTGAGATGAAAGTTCTTAGCGATCAGTCAGATGTTCAGGAACAGCTTGTTGGGACTGAGAGCAGGAACAAATCTCACCATTTATGAGACAGAACTCAGTATGTTTATGAAAGGCATTGTGAGATGAAGAGACTAGAATAGCAGGGCACAATTTCACTCACATTTTTTCACAGTTCTATTTTTTTTTTTTTTT
>VXAC01004456.1:21377-45073 GCA_013399225.1 Rhipidura dahli | reverse complement strand
TTTTTTTTTTTAAGGAATTAAAGGGTGAATGGCTTTCTGGTAAGTGTCGTTTTTCGTGCAGGCTTTTCTCCCACCTTCCTTTCACATGCTGTTACATTAGTCCTTATCAACACTCCTTAGACTGTAGCTTATTTTACTGCTTTATTGCTTCATCACTTTATATATCAATAATCCCTTCAGTTAGCTCTGTCCTTTCTGAAGTACTCATCTGCCCTTCCTATTTAGAGAAAATTAACAGTTCAAGCAGAAAAGCAAAGCTGTATGAACCAGATTTGCACAAATCTACTGAATTCAATTTCAACATCGGAAATAAGTTCAGAGAACACATCCAACTTTCTTTTTCCAAACAGCAGTGATAGAAGTATGGATCAAGTTGCTAGCAACTCTTTAAAATAAACAACTCTGTCATTGCAAATCTTTATTCCTAGCTGTAACTCCCTTCCAGCTTAGGAAGAAAATTCAAACCCTTGGACATCATTCATATTTGTGTAATATGATTTTATAGTCCTATTTTTGCTAAAAAGATTTCATTTTGCTGAAGGTAATAATAAAAAATTCATTTAAATAATTAAATAACATATTTCCTGTAGCTGGATGGACACCCTCAGCTAATCCCAAACTGAGCTCTGAGTGTTTGGCTGGAGCTTTTGATGTGGTGGACAGGAGGAAGCAAAAAAACCTCACTGACTTCTTTTCATCAGAGGACTTTGAAGAACTCTTAAGGGTAAGAAAACATGTCATTTACACAGATGTTTTCCAATATTTTGATCTGGCTGCACATTCTGGTTTTCTTCTAAGAAAGAGAATAAAATCAGTTAATCTGTTCTCAACACTGAATAAGGTAGTTTAGTACTTTCCCACACAGGGAGAAAAATTAAAATTTAAGAATCTGGGCATTCTGTGATATTGCTGATAAACCTGAAAATATATACCTGTCAGCATGTGCAACATGCATAATTTATTCTTCAAAGGGGAAAACACCACATGTAACTTAATCAAATAACAGTCAGGAGTACTTATTATTGAAATAATTTTTTAACTAATAAGGAAACAAAAGAATTTTTATTCCAATGAAATCTTGTTTGGGCCTTATATTTGTTTGTTTCCTTGTTTTCCAGAAAAAAAAAATAAAAAGAAGGACAAGTAAATTTTTTAACCAGTTTAATTTCCCACTAGGGAAGCCAATAAAGCTAAAGTCAATATTACAGATAGCTAGAGGAAAGAGAAAGCTATATATAGATAAAACACTGTTCATAGATAAAACAAATACAAATAACCCAGGCTGTGCTAAAAGGTGATCAGACTTTTTTTATTAGATTTTTTAAGCTTCCTTATCTAAACCTTTATGTGGTCTACTTTTACATTTGTATGCAGATCTCTCTATCTTTTCTGGTTTTCTTCCTGGATTTTTCCCCTTTGCTGCACTTTATTTTCAGTTCCTTTAAATTCAACTTGAAAAATACAAAAGCATGTAAGACTGACGCAAGTTCAGGATAGCTTGAAGCTGGAAATAACTCTTTCTTGGTTTATGTTCTCTGTTGTATTATTACTAGTTACTTGAAATGAGCAATGTTTTTTCCAACACCCCAACCTGTTAAAGCTTTTCTCTAATCATATATCTCACTGTTAGAAAGGGTTAATTCATTAGATTTGTTCTGACTCCCTGCATGCAACATGAATATATTTTTAACCATTGCTCAGTATTTTTAGGAAGAAAATGAAAACTAGGTATTACATTCTAATGTCAAATAAAAGCTATTTAGAACTAAATGCATATATATGCAGGATTCTGTTTTTAGTAGCTTGATACTGTTCAATTTCTCATGTGAGTATACAATATAGACGAGTATAGAACTCACCTTAGAAACATAGCCTCTATTTACATAAGTTATCTTGTAATAGTTTATAACATAAGATTCTTCATGAAAGCTGAAGTAGAATATGTGCCTCACAACTGAAATGATCATTCAGCCAGATAAACATACAGTGAATACAATAAAATACGATTTTCAAAATTTTTTATAAAACTGAAAAGTGGATGAAAATCTATTGCATAAATCAGGGGATTGGGGGTGAGTGGGGTGGAATTAGCAGCTGAATTATGTTTAACTAAAACAAACAGAAAAGTTAAGAGAGTAAATCAAGGTCATATGCGCACATCTCATATAGGTACTACACCAAAAACTTTGTTACAACTGTTTAGTCATTTATCATTCATTTTCATATGGAAATCATTATCTGCACAGTTTCAGAATTACTATGATGTGTTTCTTGATCAGTTACAACAACAGTAATCAAACCAAAGTCAAGACACTCAGGAAACTCAAAGGTGGACTAGAAATTCAGCTGCTTTTCAACACAGAGGGACTCCTTGATACTAAGAGGTATCTTTTCAGAGAAGATTAGTGATGAACATGCAATCATTTTGGATCCATGAGCTGCTGGTTTCTAAGCTCTTTAGAGAAGTCCAGTTGATTACTGAATATTTAACCACGTGTCAGTATCTTCTGAAATGTTGACCCAACTTGCTTATGTTGAAAAATTAGCCTTTGGTACCACAGATGTCTTTTAGCCTTCATAATGGTCAATAGCTGTACATGTAGTCCAATAATTTTGTAAGCCTGAAATGTGTGAACCTGAGAGATGTGGCTGCATAGGATGACACACAGGCAAGCAAGTTTACAGTCACTGAGATGTATCTCATTAACGGATAAGGAATTCATTACCTGCACTTGAATAGTTTTGGAAGTTCTTTAAAAAGGTCCTCGTGAAAGTCAGGCCATGCATTCTTTCTTATAAGGAACCTTGTAACAGATCCTTCTTCTAGTAAAGGAAGGATTCACTCACTCTGACTAAGCTTTGTCAGATAGAGTGCCAAATGAGAAACAGAATGAACAGCAAAAATATATAGTGTCTATGAAGCTTGAAATAAAACCTTTCACTTCATTGTCTGGCTATGAGTGCAGTAGAAACTTAAGTAAAAGAAGAAATCTTATGAAAATGTTATCAAAAATATTTAAATGATTCAAGGATATTTGGGTATATTCAAAAAGGCTATTAAGTTTAGATCAGAAGACTTGTCATGAGATGTACCTTACACTGTGCTCACACCATTCAAATCCTATAACCAGACATGAATTTTCCTAGACTAAATCCAAACCCAATCAAAAGCCAAAAAAGATAAAAAGGCAGTGAAGCTGTCTACTAACTACTAAACAACTAAAGAGTTGCTCAATTTATGAAGGAAATGATTTAGCAGGATGAGGGGAGGAGCAGGCAGAAAAACTAAAATTTGAACTAAAATATTACACTCAAAAATATATGTAATTTTTTTAAATTGTAGAATACCTGAGTGTTTACTGACACATTCAGGTAAAAGCTTTTAAGGAACTCTTACATAATATGATCTATGCAACTTAGTTACAAAATTTGCCAGAGTGGTGGAAAATGCAAGAGTCAGACAAGTATTACTAAATATATAATACACTGAATTTGGTAACTAAGGAGATTTTTTGAATAACTCCTCTCATGCTGTCAATGCAAAATTTATTTCTTTATAAGTCTCATTGAAAATTTCATAAGAGGTAGGAAGGTACTTTCCTCTAATGACCATGAAATACTTGACTTTTTCTTTAAAGTAGAAAAAGGGAAAAGCAACAGGAACATATTGTTCCTTGTCTGCTGCTCTGGCCCTGAAATTGGGATTTCCAGTATTATTACCTATAGCACAATTAGTTTTATCTCTATTTTGATGTTTCAAAGCACTACCCTTGTTTCACATTCAAAACCTATTAGTCATATTTCACAAAATATTCTCTGGGTCAAACTTGAAAAGAAACTAGAAAGAAATTAATATTTTTTGCCTGCATAGACAATTTCTCACTGTTCAAGGATCAGAAATGGAAGATGAGATTTTTTGGTCAGACTATATCACTTATTACAGAAATCCTGTTAAAACTTTTGATTTCTTACATGATACAGGAGCTTAACAGCCCAATTCCCTCTCTGTTTCCCATGAAACAAGGTCAATATATCTGTATTACACACCTTTTCCTCTTTTCCTTTTTTTCCTCCTTCATTTTTCTACTCCTTATTGCAGGAGACACAAGAAGGTAACATTCAACTACTCATATATCAAACTGATGCCTCAATTTCTGAAGCATGTTTGCACAACCTTTATGATCTTTTCAGAGTTTAATCCAAAGTGTTACATTCTCAGAGAAGGGTGCTTTGAACCATGAAAGAAAGGTCTAGATATTTGGAATAGCCAGGTGATTTGATTGCCTTCTTGCAATCGACGGACTACACCAGTTGAAAGGTAAATGTGATCCATGGACACTCTCTGGAAAAAAAAAAAAAAAAAGAGAACATAGTATTGATTTCAATAAGTTTAGGCAACTAGAAGTTATGTGAGTGTACTGTGATTTTCTGCACTGCAGAAGATCAGTGCAGCCCTCACATTGCTATAAATAATAACATTTCTGGTGATTTCAGGGTATTTGCTAGAACCAATACATTCTCACTGCAATAACACAAATGAATCTGTGCCTTTGATGGTGTCTTTTTTTTTTTTCAGATATCTGTTATTATCTCTGTTGTTGGGCACCTGATATAATTACGTACTACTGCACAGTACCTATAAAATTTAGGCTCACATCAGTGTTATGGCAAACAAAACATAGTGAAATCCAAATTAGATCAAATGACAGAATTTTGAAAAATCAAACAACAACAGAATAAACCCCAGAGCTCCAACAAAACAAGTTCTCACAGAAATTCTAGGGAAAAAATGGAATACCGTGAGAGAGATTGTATTAAAAAACACCCCAAAACCAATTCTTATTGGCTTTGATTTCAGTTCCTTTGTCCCTTTGAAATTCCCAGCCATAATAAATGAATGACACACAGTCCTTTTGAAATTCAGAATATCCAGAAGTTTGTAGTTCAGTGACATGACATTTGTGTGAATGATACTCTTGAGAACTGCTGAACCACTTCTGAAATACTTCTATTGTGTTATCTACATTCATTTATGCTCTTCTGAACTATCTGGAATCTGTTTTACTGATATAAAACATATTTTTTAAAGGGTGTTTTTCAGAGGCCAGAGATAAGAACCCCATAAAATCTCAATGCCATTCCATGTGTAAAGGGGGAAAACACAGTTATTCAAGTAAATTTTTTATCAGATTATGTTGTTCTCAGCTTATATAGACAGATTTATTGAATAAAGGACAACAATAAATGGCATTTCTTTTGTAGAAAAAATTATCCTAAAAATATGAAAATTCAAAATTCAAGACTTTACTAGACAGCTTCCTTTCTTTACACCCGGTCTTTCAAGTTAAAGAAACACTGGATTAAGTAAAAGTCAATTTAGATTAAATAGACCCCATATTTATGTAAACTATTAAAAAGAGAAAAAATGCATATTAATGTACTTCAACTTTCTCTCTTCAGATGGAGCTTTTAATCTATAGAAATATCAATATTTTAATGATGGAGTCATTAGCTGAGTTACTTCACTGATGCAATTCCACTAGTGGCAACACTTTCCAAAATAATGTTGAGAGCAGACAAATATCTGAAGAAAAAGTGCATGAGCAAGCAACAACATTCTCCATTTCAAAAGTGTAGGTGATCAACCCAACAAACTAAAAATGTTAAAAAGAAGCCAGGCAAAGAAGACTTCATTTGTAATGCATGAATGAACATCTCAATTAGTTTACTGTGGATGTTTGTTTGCCAGTTGTACAAAACTGTATCTGCTTCCTGAGAACATTTGTTTGCCTGCTGAAGAGCCATCCCAAATGATAGACTCCAGACTCGTTGTTTTGGAAATTGTTAGATGGAGAAGAGACTGAAAATTCATCAAAACTAAAGTGCTTGCAGGAGACAGTTCAATTTTCACAAAGTTATGACAGAAAGGAGGCAGGTTTCCAACAATCATCCATAATACTAGCTCACACAACTGCCTTCAATGAAGGCTGTTGGTGGGCTTCCAGGCTACCAACTCTTCAGTTGTCCACATGGCAAGCTGTTGAGCTGTGAGTCCTGGCTGCCAGGTTTCTCTGTCTAGCCAAGGCTTCAAGGCTCTTGGCTTCCTCTCAGCTTGCCTGGCGGAGAGTTGAGAACCTCCCCCAAACTTGCATGTCCAACTCCGAGTACCCAGCTGCTCAGCAGACAAGGCTACAGGCTATGATCTGGGTGTACCTTTCCAGGTGTAGACCCAGATACTTCAAAACTTCTAGGATCCTTAGCATCCCAGCCAGAGAAGTTTTCTGTATTGGGTTTCCATGGACAGGTTTGGATAGTGGGGGTGTTACAAGGGTGGCTTCTGTGAGGAGGTGCCAGAAGCTTCCTTCAGTTCCAGCAGACCCAGTCCCTTGTGGCTCCTAAGATGGATGTGCCTCTGATCAAGGCTGGATCAATTGATAAAGCCTCAGTGACAACATAATTAAGAAGGAAAAAGAAAGAAAAGTTACTGTGCAGGTATAATTGTGGCCAGAGAAGAGTGGAGTGAGAACATGTCAGAGAAAGAAATCTACATATACCAAGGGGGCAGGAGCTGAGATTGCTCTGCAGCCTGTGGTGAGGATCACGGTGAAGAAGCTGTGTCCCTGCAGCCCATGGAGGACCTCAGGGCTGCACAGATCCACCTGCAGCCTGTGAAGCAGACTCGCACCAGAGCAGGTGGATGCCCAAAAGAGGGCTGGGAAACCATGGGAAATTCATGTTGGGTCAGCGGCCTGGAAAGGACCTGCAGACCTGTAGAGAGAGGAGCCCATTCTAGAGAAGATGGATGTTTTAAACATCGCAAAACACCAAAGCTATAAAACTACTTATTGCCACAGCTATATAACTCAGTACTCCCAGAAATATCTTTCTTGATATTTGCCATTGTCTGAACAATAACTTATGACTTTGACACAACTGTAAGGGACATTGCCAAGATTGTATTTAAGGTTTTAAAGAAACCAGCTTCTCTAATCAACGGCATACTCTGGCTCTGTAAATTGGTTTTGCAGTACCAGTCTTTGCCTTAATGATAAAAGACAAAGAAAAAAAAGAAAATGAATCAACTTGTGTTCTGCAGTTTCATTAGAATCTTGGCTTTTCTTTTTTTAAACTAAAATTAATACTCCCATTCTTTGGTGTCTTCAGAGGAGTATCAATTATGCGGTGATGACATGAAAGCTTCTTTAACTCAAATTTGTTTCATGGCTTTTTTCAATTAAAGAACCTACACTCTGTGAAAGTTACATCTGTTTGTTTAAGTAAAAAATAATTTGTCCCTCAAAGCTATACAACAGAAGAAGAAAAAAAGTTCCTCTGATCATTTCCAATTGGATCACTGGAAAAAAGTCAAAGGGAAAGAACAGGCTGGTTTTCTCAAATAATGTATTTATGCAGATTTTTCTTCCTGTACCTCGTTCATCTATTTCTCAGATAGTACTTCCAATCTTCTCTCATTCTGTTCTTCAGCCTACTATACTTTTAAGAAAAATCTTTATTAGGACCTTTTAATAATTTTTTTCCCTATTTGACTCCTTTACCTCCTTTTACAATGTGCTCTCAAAGTAGGAATTACAGTGGAATCCCAAATATACCTTTCAAAATAATATATTGACTCAGTACATTCAGATCTGTTAGAAAGCTTTCTCTTATTTTCTTTTTTTGATTTTGCATGACTTTTTTTCCCCTAAAATTTCTTTTACTTTTTGAAGGTATTATAGTTTGAGGTTTTAGGATTGCCTCCTAGTTGGATTACCAGTATTCATGTAACACTAGTGTATTACACATACCTCGTTCTCCTGAATAAGAAATGTTAAAACAGAAAACTGAGTGGGAATAAAATCCAGCAGGTTTTTGCTTATCTTGCATGGCAGCAGCACCATTATCAAAACGAGACAGACCTCTTGCCTGGACTACTTCTAGTGCTGCTGCCATCCCTTAGAATTAGAGCAATGCTCATGTCCTCATTTAGTTTTTCCATTTTATCTGTTTCCACCTCTCACCTCCATTCACTGAGGAATTTTCAGTGAAGTGTTAACTACACTTCACAGTAAAAAAGAATGTGAGGGAGAGAGATCTTTGTCTTCTCTGTCAAATTCTTAAAGCCAAGGGACCCCCAAACTGGGGTCAACTTTAAACCCCTATTTGTTTGAGAGAGAACATTATCAAATCATAAGGAACCAGTTACCCTTAGAAATTATCAATGTTTAATATTACAGAATTTAACAACTCACTCTATTATCTAACTTATTGAACTAATCTGTGGGCAGGCCTTGCATTGTCTTTTTTTGCTTTGTTGAACAAGTTAGCTCATGGCAGAATGAAAGAATGAAATAGCTTATTAGGAAAAGCAATCCTTTTACATTTTTCTCTTGTAAAGTACAGAGTTTTTTTACTTCTGTCCCAATCATAATGACTCTGCAAAAAGGAATAATATTGGAACTCTGTGTTCTTTCATTTCTATTCTAGATATGATGAGAGGTGAACTGAAGTCTACAAAACTATTGCAAAAATATGGGTACCATGGGTACCACTGTTGTTGGCTTCTTTTTATCTCCAGCTATGAAAGAAGCATTCTGGGAAAGGGAAGGATTTGGAAGACAAAACAATTTAGAAGATACGTAAAACTCATTTCAGAGGATTCTCTGCAGCAAAAAGCAAAACAGTCCCAGCTTTCTTGTAAGGAGAGGTAGATGCAGCTAAGCCATGGAAAATAGTAAAGATCATAAACCTCAGCCAGGCCAGAGGGTTCACTTGCTCAGGCTTGCATATGGGGAAGTTTCAACTGATGTCAGCTATCAGCAGCTGGGGAAATAGGGACTTCAAGAGACTTATCAATGATTGATGCCTTTCTGGGAAAAGAGAGACAACCACAAATTAATCACAAGGCATAACTTCTACTATACTAATTAGGTAATAGAAAATTTTTATTCAACATTCATTATCATTCTACTCTCATATATCAAGAAAAATTCTTAAGCACCTCTGATTATGGTTCTTAGTTTAACACTTTGTTAAATCAAAAGCCAGATTTCTGTTAAAAAAGTTCCATCTTCATGATTATGCAATTAAACTTCTAGAGAATTGTATCAAGACTTTTCAAAACATCTTAGTATTATTCTTTTTCATAGTAAGCAAAGATGCAATACAGAAAAAAAATTATAAGTATGATATGAAACACAATCACTTGAAAATTGAAAAATTTTAGGAAGCTAATTTATGAGCATTCTTTGCTGCACTGCTTCTTCAAAATAGAAGGCTACCAAAATATTTTTATTTGCTCACTTTAACACACACATACGATAGTTTAGGTATTTCTGTTTCCTTTTGGCTTGAAATAGCTTCTGAGCCTTCATACTCTGTGTAAAACATGTAAAATTTGTCAATGAGATTTTTCAGAGCTTAAATTAAAATAGGCTGGTTTAGTTTTTAGAAACCATGTGAACAAATAGCCCTTGTGAGAATATTCAAACTTAAAAGCATTAACCCTTGAACACAGTATTGTTTAGATTGATTGACTCATATCAGTATAATTCATCAGTGTCCATGTTTTATGCCTAACATTATATTGTAATAGATTGTCTAAACATGTTATCAGAAGATAAGGCTGTGATATAGTCTCCCACCTAGTCAAAAAAAACCCCAGCTCTTTATCATTTTCACTACCTTTCTGTAGGTTTTCTGTGGACGGCTGCCTCCCTTCCTCTGTTATTACAGAAATATTAAGCAAACAAATAAGGAGTGGCAGCATGTCAGAGAAGAACAGAGGAGAAGAATGCAGATGATAGATTTTATCATTTTCTGCTTCTCAGCAAATGATTAAAAAAGGGTAAAATTAAATCAGATTTTCTTACTTTAAATGAAGACAGTTTTTAATACTACCGTTACCATTATTAATAATACTTTGTTAATTTACATGCTTGTCTATAAGATTCATAAGTGTTTTGTGGATTGTTGGTGCAACATATATGTGAAATATTTTCCCCACTTTTTTTTTACATCAGTGATTATTTCTTGCCATGTGTAGGAAAAATTGTATGGATGTAAACGTTGAAATCTTCTGAGTTTCAATTTTACAAGTTGCTATAGGTACAAAAAATATCTGAAATCGTTCAAACATTCATGGAAAAACTGTGCACTGAAGTGAAGATGTATCTAGCTTAACTTTAAATATCTGTGATGTATACATCCAGAGCTAATCAGAGAGGTTGTTTTTGTTGAAAAAGAGAAATTAATGCCTTTTTTTTTTTTTTGGTGTGATTAATGATTAATATAATCTATTTTAGCTATTTGTAATGAGATGAATTTGTTATTCTGATTCATCTGCATTTACAGTAAAGGGAATCACAGATGACCAGCTAAACTCTGGAAGTCAGCTCTGTTTTACAGCAGATGTTTTACTTACCGAATTGTGCAGCTTTTCTACAGTCCTCCTATACTCACCGTTTCGGATCAGATATATAACCTGTTTTCCTACAGCTAAGGTTTCATTTGCAGCATCTAGTCTCCTAGAATCCAAATTACAGTCTTCCTAGCTCAAAATGAACATTGTTTACACTTTACCTTTTAACAGCACTCATGCCTATGTGGCAGTTGTATCCAGGGTACTCAGAGCCCACATACACCATAACTTTTCTCCTGTCTTTTTGCTGAGACTATTTTGGGTTACCATGTGAAAAGACAGCGAGGAACAGTGAGAGTAAAGTTTTTCCATACTTGTTTTTATTTGCGTATTCGACAACCATAAATCTCCCAAATTTACCTTTATACCTGTTATATCTTCTGTGGGACAAAATCATTATATTTCCTTTTTAATTTCATACTGAACATCATATAAAACTCACTCTGAATATCCACGTATCTTATGTGCAACATGAATCATTTTTCTTTCCAACAAAGCTGGTGGCTGCCTCTTCAGAGACTGGAAAATGAAACTTATCATAGTGTCTGTGCTGCCTTCATGACTGACTCATCAGCTGGCATTATCCAGTAGTGAGTGCTGCGGGAGTTAAGATACAAATGGAGAATAAAATAATGGAGGAAACCAGAATAAAATGCAAATTGAAGATTATACTTCATGGGAAGTAATTTCACAGGACTGGAAAGGGCTCTATGCTCTAAATCTGTAATACCAACTTTAAAGCTATATGCTGTGGTGAACCTGTACCTCTCACATCTTGCACTAGGGCTGAAATTTGAGATACTGAAGGCTTGAAACTTGCCTTTTTAAAAAGTCAACATATTTCCTTAAATTATAATTATATTATCAGGCCTCACCAAGGGCTGAGTTATCCGTATCCTTCTGGAATAGAGGGACTAGTATATTTTTTTGATCCCTGACTATAATTCCTGAATAGTCAGTAAGAGTTTATAAAGTTTTTTCTTCTTTTATGACCAGAAAATACCCAGAGAGTAAGATCTCTGCAATTGCCTTAGTAAAGTAATAAAATTATAAACAAAACCAGGTCACTGAAAATCATCCATAACAGGAAAAAAAAGAATCAATCACCATCAACGACAAAAAACATAGTAAAAAAGGGGTTAAAAAAGAGGGAAAGAGATATATGGTGTGAGATACTTTGACTCCTCAAAGAAGTCATGAGTAAGAGGAAAGAGAAGGAAGATGAAAATAGTGTCAAATAGTTATGGAAAACCACAAAGTAATCACAACAGGGTGACTTGATAATGCCTTGCAATGTTTTCACTGTGATGTATCAGTACAAGAGTACATAAGGTCATGTCAGGGTGACATATTGCAAATATTTTGTAATTCTCTGTGACTAATAATTGACTTAATCATCTCTTCAGCTCTTTGCTGTTGTATACCACTCAGTAAGGTCTTCAAAGCAATGAATGTCTTCTAATATCCTTTAAAATTTCACACTTTGTGTGCTCAATTATTTTTCAGATCACTCTTTATAGAACTAGATCTGGAATGAATTACCTTGGTGCTTGGGGGAAAAAAATGCATTTAATTTTTAATTTTATAAAGCCATGGACACAAGAAAAAACTAGGCAAGAATTGGCAGAGCAGGGGAAAAGTTCTTGAATGGAGTTTTTGAAAATTTGTTGTCTCAAGGGGCAGCTCTAGGTTAATAAGAGACATTTGTTAAAAAAAAAAATAGAATTAATGGCATTAAGCATAACACATTCTTTTAAAATCTCTCATACTTGTTTTAATTTAAATTAATGGCCCTAAGAGAAAAAAAAATGTTCTTGTGAAATCTATGAAGCAAAGCCCTCATGATCAAATTATTTGTATCCCACGAGCATTTAGAAATCAAGAAGCATTTCATTTAATTCAACAAAATAAAACAACACAGGTCTAAGTGGTGACAGATAATGGAGCCATATGCTCAGCAGAGTAAGAATAACTCAGGCAGAGTATTTCCTGCCAATGACTTACCCATTCTCTCATTTGCAGTGATCTTGGTGGGAAACAGAAGCTGAGTAACATCCAAACTAACAGATGTCTCTCAAGAAGTGGCCTTTTCTATACTTAGCAGATCTACAGTTCAGAGCACAGTAATCCCTCTGCCTCACAGACAAAAGTGTCACCTAATCCCCTTTCTTTGCACGGACACAACAAATGGCACAACCCATAAATACTCTTTTGTCACTAAGCAATGACCCTCTTCTAAATTACATATCACTACTATTCCAGCTTCAGAAAGAGAGGAAGATTTAGCATTTCCTTGTCTGCAAAATACCTGCTTAAAACAGTTCTTTGCTTGCATTTTCCCTTCCTAGCAGAAGACATAACATAGCCTTTGCTGCCATAAAAGAGGTCTCGCTGATGCAAATGATATCAAGACCAAGTTTTCTATTTTTACAACAGCAGAGCTCTCTAAATTGATACTTCTTAGTCTCAAAAAAAAAAAAAGATATTGTAACTTTCCAAATTTTTAAGAAGCAAAATCAAAGTCATTATTCAAGAAGTTATTAAGTAGTATGGACAATATCACTTGACAGATGAACAGTTAAGTGTTAATTGAAAGTAATTGTTAGAGATGTTAATAACAGGTTAATAATTTTTGTTGTAACAGAAAAATAGGCTCCTTGGCTGAGAAGACTATGTTTCCTAATGACCTGATGAATTCCAGAAGGAGACAAAGGTTAAGCATCAAGACAGTTTAAGGATATATATATATATATACACACATTTATAGTGCAGAAACAGCTTCCTTTGAGTTAGACAATATGTTACACGGCTAGAATACTGTTTTTTACACATGGAGCAAATAAAAGAAGAGAGAAATTAAGTTTTTGGGATCCCGTCACATACGCTTTATCACAAACTTGATACCTGTTTTGTTTTTATAACCATTAAAAATGACAAATTATAATAAAAAACTTTTACAGTAGAAAATCTTTAGCAGGAAATACTACAATGCAAATTACAATGAAAAATCCAATCAGCTACACTTATCCTTCAGTGTAGGTTCCTAAACCCTTTTAACAGTAATTAAAATATTTAACACATATAACTGGCAAAATTCAAACGTTATAATTTGTTGATGACATTTTTTATGGTCTTCAATATTTCTGTAAATTTTATTGGGGATGTATAATTATAAAAGCAATTTTCTCTTCAGTAGTAAATAGTCCAGTGAAGCAATCCTCTTACATTATGTTGCATTATTATTAGAATAGAAATGCAGCAAATCCTGGCCTGTAATCTGCCAAAGTTGGCTTTAAATATGACTGAAACTGCCAAGATATATTTAATTAACTATCTTGCTGTGGATGTTTTATTTTTTCCCCTTTATTGTCCCCTTTATTTTTACTTATCTGAGAAACAGAATTTTGCTTTGGTTTATATACCAGAAGCTGGGGCAAATAATTATCAAACTTCCTTTGCACTGATTCTGAATTCATTCAACTATGATACATGATTAAGTGTGTACTTTTCAAAATAATCTTCCATATTTTATGTCACAGCAACTATGACTTTATTTCATGTGATAATTAATAGTAATAGGAGTTCCTGTTAGACACAAACCATATTTTGAATGGAGAAATAGAAAATCTGTAAATTGCCTTCTCAAGACTCATAAATCACCTGCCATCCAAAGTGTGTAGCTCACATGCACTACTCTCCCTTTGTGTTTTGAAACACACTTCATTTTCCCTAAAAAAAAAGAAATGCCATTAGACATAGCATCCATTTATAGAGTAGATAAAAATTACTTGAGGAAGTCACGGACAATAAAATATCAGACATAAACAGGGACAAGGGAAACTGCAGCCAACTGAACTGGCCAACTGTCAGGTTTAGCATCAACATACCAGGAGCTCCAGAGGATTTTCACTGTCTGTACAATGACCTTTGTCACCATTCAACCTCTGTGTGTAACACACACCTAATTACGTTTGTATGTCACTATTTTAATTGCACACCAAGTCCACCATTCTGACAGGCAGGAATTATCAGAATGTGAGAATGTGCTAAGGGCATGCACATTTATTTTGGAAGAAACTCTTCTGCACACACTTTGAAAGACATAACATAACTCACTGTGCCAATTATCAGTCCATGCTGGATCTCTTTAATAAAAGGAGAACATTCAAGTTAAAGTTGTCCTCAACTGGGCTTTGGCAATGACTAGAGCACAGTTAAGACTGAATGGCAATTATGAAAAGCTTTGCCACTGAGTGTGAAAACAGTTTACATTTCGATCATTCCATATTATTCAAATTTCAATATAAAGCTGAATCATATAAAAATATTAGCAATTAACATTTACTCTGTGCAGAATACCTGACTGCAGGAATGACAGACAGTGAAGACCAAAGCTTTAGGGGAATGTTTTGGCACAGGAACTCAGCTGGCATCTGATTTTTACCTCAGACCAATGAAAATGTGAATTAACAACGCATAAATTGTATGATAATGTAAAACAAAAAACAACTGCCACTAAAATAACAATGAGATGCCAGAGCAGCACCTCAGCCCAATTTTTTTTTAGGAAATGACTCTTATGCCTGCTATTTGTGTATGTGTCAGTTGTCAGGACATCCATCAAGTTATCTCATCCACCCTCTCTTAGCATTCCCTTACCAGCACTAGGGAGAGCAACCCAGGTGCCTGAGCCAAAGGGTGAAATCAGATGCAAATACCAACAAAATTATAGATTTTTTTCTTTTGCTGTAAACAGAACTCCACTGAATTTGTGCAGGGCTGCTCAACAAGAACATCTTATAATCTCAATAATATAATTTGCTATTTCCTCCTCCCAGGTTCACCCTGCTTACCACCTTCATTCCCTCTGAAATAATGACCAACCTTTCTTTTACTTTCCCCCTTTGCCACAGTTTTATTTACTTTATATCTTGATTTCCTGTTTATCATATAGTTGCATAATCTTTATGCTCAAAAACAAGAATAAAGAACCTGCACAGTTTTTCTGAATTGATTCACTGAATGTACTTAGGACAAGAACCAGTAAACACCTGACCCTTAGGCACACAACTGCTGTTACAGATTACCTTTTAAAGAACTGAGTTTAGGGCAGCTGGGCCCTAAACACATGACAAATGATGTGGTTTGTGGGAGGGGTTAGCAATCAAGTATAAAAGGCAACTGGTTTACAAGCTTGGTTTTGGGTATTCAGCACATGGTGCTGAGCTGACTGGGGGAGAGGGAGGTCTATAGTTGGCAGGAGGTAATTTGCAGAGTCCACCTTCCCACTGAGAAATTTTTGCTACTCTGACACAGGTTACCATTCCCACTGAGGGAGGCTGTCCTTCAGAAGAACTCACATTTTCCTCTGTCTGCTATCCAGAAGAGACTTGAGAAAGGCAAGGTTGTACAGATAAGACTGCAATGATGCCTTTTCTTGGTCTGAACAGCAATAAATCCACAGTGTAATTTTATTTATAGAGTAACTGCAGGTCATCTGTTATAAATTGCATAACTTGAACTCTTCTATATTTAAATAGGTAGTACTGTGTAGTAGTGGAAAACTTCTACTCTTAAGAGAAAGATAGACAACTATAAAGTGATTCATCCTGTTCTAAAATGAATTTCTGAAATCAGTAAAGTGAATAACTCTGTGGAAGCTCATTTCTCTCTTAATGGAGCCTTAGGTCAGACCCCTATTTATTTGGCTAAAGTTTGTTAAGAGGAAGCTCAATGAAAGAATGTTTTTTTTGTATCAGTGCAACTGTGTTTATACCAGAACTACATATTCTGACAGTTCCTAAGACACAGGTAAGCACAAACATACATGTGAATTTGAAAGACAGAGGCTATCAAAAGGAGCAGTTAAAAGGAGGCAATTATATATGAATAGATAAAAGAAAAAAAACTGTAAATGATAGAAAAAAACTTCTTGCATGGAAAAGGTTATGCTTAATAATCACAACCAAAATTATGTTACCCTTTAATGACGTGCTTGATAAGAGAATGGCATTTTTTGAAGTGATAAAACTAAGATGTTAAATAGCTTACCTTTTGGTTGCAAAATAGAAAATAAGCTTATATTAATACTCTTTACAAAATAAAAATATTCATTAGTTATGTCAGATGAGGTTTAGCTGCTTTCCTCATACTTAGATAGTCATTCATATTGCATGAATGATTTCATTACAGTCTTCACTTCATATTGGCTCATTCTGTCACTGTGTTATTCATATTAAAATACATCTTATTGTTTATTGACAACAGTGGATTAAGTCATCATCACCTCCATGGTGTTTTCATAGATCAGCAGAACTAGAGGATTTAGTTTATCTGTGGAAAAGATTCCATTGAAAACAAACATTGGGGACATCTGGATTACAATGAAATTTTAAATCTCATTTTATAACTGAGTGTTGAAAGCTAGAAGCATTTATGGCTTTTTATCTGATTTTGAATTATTTCTTAATTGCTATTGAACATATTTTCATTACTGCATTCTCTCTGTAATGGGAAAAAAAATCTCTGAAAAAATTTTGTCACCCTTATTTAGACAGAAAGTGCATTTAAAGCATTTGACATTTTCTATAAAATATGAGTTTCCCATTTTTCAGTGAGAGCCAATTATGATATAAATACTACTTTCTTAGATTTGTTTGCAAATGATGAGAGGATATAACCATCATTGCTGATTCTAGTTTTCAAGTTCTTTGGCTTGAAACACACAAAGACTAACATGTTCATCAAAGTAGAAGCAAATAGTTTTTAATAATGCTGATAACATAGTAAATTTTCTTAGATTATACTTGCTCGTTGTCATTGGACATATTTTAAGTCACACTGTTGTCAGTACTTATTTTAGCATAATAAGAATATAAAATACCTGCAATCTGCAATGGGATGATTTACCTTTCCAAGCCATGCTTTATGTTAGCTGTAAATGTGTAGACATTTATTGCATCAGATTTCTTTTCCCTTAAAAAGTCTGTCTTAGAAGCTCATATTCATATTGGCTGCAAATAACACTGTCAAGGGTGTCTCTCATTGATATCTGCAGGGGCAGTTCTCTTGACACAAACACGTGGTGAAACAGCATCTGTTTTTCAAAATAAGGCATTACCACTTGGTTTTAGTTAACCTAATTGGAGCTTTAGGAAGCAAGGGAATTAAAATATTGAATGACTGTGATATGAGAAAAAAAGATGTATAAGTTCTTTCTTTTCTGCTGTATTTTATCATGTAAGTTTATTTTGCATACACAGAGCATTG
This sequence comes from Rhipidura dahli, assembly GCA_013399225.1. Classification (NCBI taxonomy): domain Eukaryota; kingdom Metazoa; phylum Chordata; class Aves; order Passeriformes; family Rhipiduridae; genus Rhipidura; species Rhipidura dahli. Next base: position 27,387 of record VXAC01004456.1, on the reverse strand, counting down.
TGTACAATTTATATTATATATAATACTGCTATTATTTCTTACACTCCAGATCTGGAGTTTACTGCAACATGACAATAAAGTGACAACAAAAGAAGTTGTTTTTGCTGCTGTGATTAAAAACTCTGGTCATGAATAAGGATGTATCAACAGAGACTGAATCTGCATTGAATTAATCTTGTTGAGCTTCAGGTGCTCAAATGAGGCTAGACTAGATCAGTACTGTAGTACTGGTATTTAAGAGTCTACATAACAGAAAGCAATGGACAATCTGTGCAACTCCATGCATCTAAGATCTATTTGAATTGTGATATCCATCTGAATAGTCTAAATAAAAATCTATGAGCTATGTATGTAATCATTTAGAGGGTTATCTATCTTATGCTCAAGCATCAATAGGCCGTGAATATCCCACTTTACATAAGGCTTGTGCCCAGGAGAAAAAATTCTCTTGATCATTTGGCTGGGTTGCTGCAACCTTCTCGGAAGAGACACTTTTATTCTCATTTTATTAAATTTATTGCCATTGGAAATTGCTTTTTTTCAATCAAAATCATTATTAGGAATTCTTTAGCAAAATGAACAGTTATTATGCCTATGGTGTTGCAACAAATACAGTTTTGAAGTACAAAGGAGGTCAGTCTTTTTTAGATAAGTATAGAGTGTAAATTTACAGATTCAGAAAATATGGTACAAAAAGCAAAATGTTTCTAAATTGTGTTTGAATGGCCAGATTTTGGTGGTGTGGAGGCTACGATGGTGGCTTCTCAGAGAAGCTGGTAAAAGATTACTGGGGGGGAAAAAATTACTGTTAGTAAAGCACATATAAACCAAAGCAACCAAACTAGTGTAACCCCAACACATTTCTGTTTAAGCTTTCGTTTTTTAATCTTACTAATCTTTTTCACAGCTTCTATACTAAAAGAGAGAATGATTGACTTACCCCTGAAACTTCCAAATTATTTCATGTATTATTTCATTGCAAAGAAAACCAGGAGCAGATTCCTGAGAATTCTTCTAAGTATTATTATATTTTGTGTTCTGAGATATTTGCCCTTCCATATTTATAGGCTATATTCAGACTTAAAATGATAAATAGAATAATTGCTTTCTTTTAATTTCTGATTTTCTTTAATGAAAAAAAATGATTTAAAAAATATTAATAAAGATAAATTCTGGTACCTTTAGCAGCAGGTCCTTTCTGTAGAGTCACATCAATTCATCCACATCTGCTGAAGTACTGTCTCTCCTATCTATTCAGAAAAAGGGACTGTTTTGAAATAAGGTCTAACTTCTGCACAATGACTTCATTTACAAATTCCTAGCATTTTCTAACTCATTTATCCTTCAGTTGTTATGTTTTGATGTTCATTGAATCTGTTTATCTAAAGATGTTTTAAATTCCTGAAGCCTCATTTTATCCCTTAGGTTCTTAATGGATTTTTAATACGTCTTTTTGCCTTTCCACTTAAAATTTGCTGTGATTATGAAAAACTTCACCTGTTTGTTACATTTTTTCCAGTAGCAGACTTCCAGAAGAGATTGGAAAATTGATCCACTGTCTTTCTCATATTTTTCTCTCCAAATTTCTCCTGATAAAGGCATTAGTAAATTATTGTTCTGCACACATCCTTTTCTGAAAGGTTTGTTTATTCTTCTGGGTTAGTTCAATTAAGGTATTAGGTCAAGCAGTGAATGTAGAACAAGAATTTAAGTCTTCCTTTTCAGAAAAGGACAACTAGTTACTCCTTGAATGAATAATCACCAGCATACTTTTTCTTTCCAGCCTCAGTATTTTCCACAGCTGAAGTCAATGCAGTGAAATCCCTCGTGCTGAGATAAGGACTGTTGTTTCTGTGCCACCATCTCTACTTAGCAACAGGAGAAAGCCACACATGGCAATGTTTTGAAGAAGTGATAATCACCTGTAGGATTTAAAAGCTTTTTTGCACAGAGTAACAGGAATATTTTCTAATGAATAGTTACTGTATATGCTTGTTTGGAGGGCAGTTAGTGGGGTTGTAGTTTTTTATGTTTGATTAATTTATTTCTTTTGGCTATGAATTAATAGAGTCTCACGGTGGTTGGTGTCAGTTGTATCCTTACAGGTCAGTATATTGTATATGTGTAGTAGGTGGCTTAAATATTTATATCAAGAGTTTTGGAGACTGTATAATTAAGAAAAATGTCAACTAAATAAGACCTGAATTTTTTAGACCACAGGGCATTTAGATGTGACAAACTGGTATTTAACAGTTTTTTTTTCTCTCATTATTATTTGTGGAGGAATTTTTCTTTTTTTCTCTGAGTGGTATTTGTCCAAAGAAAAAGGTTTTCTTTTTCATAGTCTTTGAGTTTGGTTTTTGAATGTGAAGATTTTTGAATCAATACAGTATCTGATCTTCTGGCTTCCAACAGTCTGTGGAAATCCAATACAAAATTCATTTAATCATTTCTGGTCCTCCAGCAATATTCTTACATTTTCCAATTCCTGTATAAGTGGTGCTCATCACAAAGGACACAATTTATCTAGCTGTCTGGGTTGTCCAGAGAGGTGGTAGATGCCCCATTCCTGGAAACATTCAAGGTCAGGTTGGATGGGGCCTCAGAAAATTAATCTGGTTGAAAATATTGCTGCTCATTGCAGGGGAGGGTGGGGTAGATGACATGTAAACTTCCCTTCCAACCCAAACTATTCCATGTTTCTGTGACTTTTTTGGTGTCTGTTCTTCATCAACACTGAACAGATACTAATGTTATACTTTATAACACATTCAACTTATCATACTTTATTTATATCTTGATTCATGTCTTTTTCACAACCTAAATTTCTGTGATGGCTTTAATTGTGTAGATGAGACTTTTTGGATCATGGATTTAAATCCATTGTTGTTAGTCATACATGCCAACTGTATATTTTTAAATCATGATTTTTTATTTCCTCAGGCCATTGCTTCTTACATCTTGGTTCAGTCCTCTTTAATCTCACTTTGCAGGTATTTTAGGCTTTACCCATGTAGTCAAAATGCAAATGCTGAAGAGTAATCAGGAAAGAGTTTCATGAAAGGATCTCCAGCTGTCATCAAGAATAGCTAAATATCAGTCTTTGGTGATGATTAGTAAAAGTCTAAAAATTGCTGTTTTAATCACAACAGTTTACAATATCAGAATTTTCAAGATTTCTATTAGAGGCCTGAGTCAAAAACATTATGGTAATCCATCCATGCTACCCCAGGGGTTTCTCTTTATGGATTTGATAGTTTTCATAACTATCAATCAGAATCTGTTCCTTGTTACCTCTTGTTTTATGTTTGCATCTCCCAAGTGTCTCTGCCTAAATGGGTTGCCGTAGTTATGCTCTAAAATGAGCAGTGTGAATAGATTCCTCATCTTGCCTAAACATGAGACAGGCTAGTAGTTCAAAATGTGATACTTAGAATGGCCCTGGAATGGAGCATTAATTGATGGAGTTCTGATAAATCCACCAGGAGCTATGTTGGACTGGGTAAGGATACCATCCGATCACAGCATTTGGTACTTTGTGTTTTTATTGAAATGTTCTTGTTGAAATGTTCTTGTTGAAACCATAATAAAGTGTCATTAGTTAACCACCCTTCTATGTAATTTCTTTTATTCAAGGAGTTTCTCTTCCAGGACCAACTCTACTTTTACCTCTTTTCCAATGGCAACCTTGATAAATATTACTTTTTCTCTCTCTATTTTAATTGAACATCCTCTTTGATTTTTTTTTTTCTGAAAACAGTAAATATTCCTTCTTATTTTTATGTGACTGTTATGAGATGACAGCTACTAGGAAGAAAATTAACTCTGTCCCAGCCCAAACCAGTCTATGGGACTCTGGTTTGTATTTGTGCTGAAAACTGTGTGGATAACACAGGGAGGTTTTAGTTACTGCTGAGCAGAAATTAGACAGAGCCAAGGCCTTTTCTGCTTCTCATACCACCCCAAGGAGGAGTGAGGCTGAGGGTGCACAAGAAGCTGGGAGGGGACACAGCTGGGACCCAAGGGATATTCTCTATCATATGGTATCATGCACCATAAAAAAAATAATAAAAGCTAGGGAAAGAAGGAGGAATGTTGGCAGTTACAGTGCTTGTCTTCCTAAGTTACCATGACGCTGCCCTGCCTTCCTGGGGATGCCTGAAAACCTGCCTGCCCTTGGGATGGTGGTGAATGGATTCCTTGTTTTGCTTTGCTTGTGTGTGAGACTTTTGCATTACCTACTACTTAGTCTTTATCTCAAGCCCTGAGTTTTCTGGTTTTTGCCATTCTGGCTCTCCTCCTCATCTCCATGGGGTGATGTGGTAAGCAGACAGCTGCATGGTGTGTAGCTGCTGGCTGGCCTTAACTCACACAAGGGGTGATTAACTCTGAGATAGTGTATTTCTTCTAAGTGTTTGCTTATTTCCCTCCTCTTTTTATAATTATGCTCTTATACATTTTCTTATAATTGTCTTGTCTGAAACCAATTTTCTGTTGATTTAATTTATTTTTTAATGTTATTTCATTATGCTATATTATATATTGGGGTTTTTCTCTTAAAATTTGATAGGTGATAATGCATCATGACTTTTATCAGATCTACTGACTATCCAAGGGGGACTACTCCCTCTACAGTTATACCACATAGAGTTAGTAATTGTTAATACTTGACTAGTTGTGTCTAAAAATAGCATGATTTCTTTTAATGAAGATATCTTCATCTAATTTCTTATTTTTCCTCTTAGTTGTTCTAGAAACATTCTCTTCTCTTCAAAGATTCTGAGAAAAACGCTGCTTTTTCATTTCAAAGTACTTATCCATACACTATATTGGGTTGTTTTGAAAGAAAACTAGAGATTCACAGTCTGTGAACACAGTCACTCCCTGGGGCAGAATTTTCAGTATAGATTGATCGCTTGAGTTTTAATTTTCTTGCTTTTCTTTTTCCTGAGTACATTACCATATTTCCAGTCTCCTTTTTTTTTTGCCCACATTGGTATCCCTATGTTTGCAAAAATCCATCTATTAAGCATAGGTGTTTTTATCTTTCAATCCAAATAAGATAACTGGAAAAAAGCACTTAGTTTTCATTTATCATCATCAAGATCTTCATGATGATGCTTGCTATCTGTTTGAATATAGTGAATAAAGGAAAAGACATTCTACCTTTCAATCCATGACTAATTGTATTAATGATTATGTTGTGTTTCTAAGTGATGTCTCTGTAGGATGTCTATTATGCATCATGAGATGATATCTGAAAAGATAACAATTGAAGAAAAAGTACAGAACACCAAACATTTGAACAAAAATGAAGAAAAATAACATCAAATGGGGAAAATAAAACTAATAGATAATTACTGCAAGCTTAGGATACATTTTATTGTGTTTTAAATGAAAACTACCAAGACACATAAGATTCTCCTTGGATTTTTTTTTTCCTCAGAAGCGTGATGACTTTCTCTTTAAAGATTTGAAAAGGATTATATATTTGGAATATTATGTATGATATTACAGTGAAAAAGAAACTAAGGGACTGGTGATTCTCAGAAAATATTACAGAAATTTCTAAAATCAAAGTAATCCTTATGAGTCCAATAGGGCTGTTCTTAAAACTAAGAGTATGAAAAATAAGTGGCTTAAAATCATAGCTGCTTATAGTATCCAGAGGACTTTAGGTAATAGGAAAGGTATTTATAATCTGGATAGAGTATTGGAAGAGGAAAAATGAACAAAAATTTGGTAAATATGGCAATGATGCTGACAGAGATGAGAGATGGAACAACAAAAGGGTAGAGCTGAAGTGTATCCTAAAGACAAGAAAAGGTTGGAACTTCTTTTTCATGAAAGACAACCAGTCAGGAAAAGGCAGAAGGTAGAGCAGGATCTGGGAGTGGATCACAGGAAAGGAACAGAAGCAGCCTAGGTGAGCCTGGTTTGTGGGTCTGAGTGGCAACGTCTGCCTTTCTATCACCAGTAGAGATTAATATCTAAACGGGGGGGGGGGGGG
>VXAC01004456.1:0-21268 GCA_013399225.1 Rhipidura dahli | reverse complement strand
GGGGGGGGGTATGGGCATCTTGCAGGAAAAAGCAAGCCTCAGGAATGACTACATTAGGTTTATACTGAGAAGAGAGCAGTATGATGTTTTCTGGTGAAAACAGTGTAAGGACCCCAAAGACTGTAAAGTGGTCATACAGGAGCCCTGAAGGCACAGAATAAGATATGGGTCGTCTGTTTCATGAGGCAGAGATCACCTTTCCATTATGCTAATGTATTGTGCCTAATACATTTGCCTATGGTAGGAGGTATAACACTATCACAGAATCAATTAAAATATCTATTTGAAATAAAATTAGTTTGAATGTAAAGCTCTATATTTACTTTATGTTAGTTTAAATAAAAATCTTTACACTTATTTTAAATGTATTGGTGATACTAAAAAATGTCTCTTGTAGCCTGTGGTAAAGTCGTTAAAGAACATTCTCACAGTTACCGCCTAGTGATTTTATGGAAAATTCAGAATATGCTAATTTCCTTTCTTCCATTATATCTTTGCTCTAAAAGTGCATCAATTTCATTTGTGGTACTCTTTTCACCTTTTGCTACAACCTTTCATAAGACACTAAATTACTGTTAGAGAATACCAATAAATCAGTACTTATTCACTCATGCATAAGGAGTGTAATGTTTTACAAACATTTTTTCTAGTTTTCTACATTGTCTGTAAAGCTTAGATGACACACCAGGACTTGTATTGCCACTAAAAACTCTAATCAGAAGTAGAGAAAACCTTCAAGAAAAGCAGATGGCAGTTTCTTTGATAATTTAGTGGGTTTTTTTTTCTTTTTCCTTCATTCTGCCTAAGGAGAAGTTTGCACAGGTTTACAAACACAGAAGTTTGTACAAAGGTACAACTTTCTGGTCCCATGGGGGCCAAAAAACATTCCAGAAAAAGTCTGGTAGGTCTGCACAGCTCTTCTAGCCCTGTGGTACTTAGTCCAGAGCCAGAGTTTTGGGTTTAGTTTATCTAGATGTATCTATCTTTGATTCTTTACTTCTCTAGTCTTCAGTTCCCAGGGCTATTCTCTCCCTCAATTCTGCTCTCATGAAAATCCACCTGGAATCCTGTGTTCAGATCTGGGCCCCCCAGCATAAGGATGTGGACCTGTTGAAACAGGTCCAGAGGAGAACCACCAAGATGATCCAAGGGCGGGGGCACCTCTCCTGTGAAGACAGGCTAAGAGAATTGGGGCTGCTCAGCCTGAAGTACAGAAATCTCTGGGGAGATCTTACAGCAGCCTTCTAGTACCTAATGGGAGCTACAAGAGAGGGCTGGAAACGACTCTTTACAAGAGCATGTAGTGAATTCCTACAGGTAAAACTGGTATATTTTACTGAAACTTATCTTCAGCCTTTTGTTGTGGAAACCTGGGTTTGTTACACACACAGGACCGCCTCCATTTTTTAATTCATTCCTCAAAATAATATCATTGCACCTATTTTGTTATCCAATATATTTTTCACTAAGTTTATTAAGACACACATTCTCTCACATTGCATGGCTGCATTACAGATCTATGTTCTGGTATTAAATATAGTTCAAAATATTCCATATAAATAGTGGGAAGAGAACAGCAGGGAACTCACCAAACCATCTGAAACCACTGAAGTTCAGATTTTTCTGTAGAGATTTCATATTCTGATAGCAGATTTTTCCTTATTTTTCATCTTTGGTAATTTCACATCAAAGGATCACCATAAGAATATGTTCTTTTAAAACCATGTATTTTTTATTATGGGAGGATAAATTTCAGTGCAATGCTGTGTAAAATATTTTTTTATTTGAAGAAGAAATGAAAAAAACATACCATACAATAACAATGAAGGGTGTACAAAGATAATTTCAAGGCTCTAGAAATAGTTATTCGTTTGCAGCAAGTATGTTGATTTTGTGCCTTTTTTTTTTTCTTTCTTATTTTAGTTCCTGTTCAATGTTTACTTTCAATTATTGCTGCCTACAGGAGACCAGTTTATCCCTGCCAATAACTTTGCTGGAACAAATTGAATAATCAGTTTGAAGAGAAAAAAATTGTTAGTCCCAACCTTTTTTTTCTCTTCAGAGGAGTGAACTAGAGTTTAAAAATCAGCAAAATAACATGAAACACAGCTGTGATTAACATTTGGAATCTAGCTAGATGAAGAGATATGTCTGTCTTCTGTATTAATGAACTGTGTAACTGTCAAATAGCAATTGATTTGTGCTTAAAGAACTGAAAAAGGAAATATGAGTACAAAATAAGTGATATGCCCAAATGACAGAGGAAAGCAGTGATAGGGGTCCTGAATGCAAACCTTTTGCCTAATACAACCCCTTACTCGAACAGATTAACTAAAATGACAGTTGTGCCAATGTCTTTACTTTAGTACTCTTCTTCCTATCTTCATACCTTAGCTGTGATGAATAATTCCTTTTCACTGTAATATATTAAGACATTTTTATATAAACATTTATAGGCAAATATATAAACATAGACAAAAATGTATCTGATCATAATTGAATAAACAGTGCTCTATTATTTTTCTACCAACACATTTCTGGTGTCTACCAACTAAGTGAAGAGAAATAAAGTTACATTAAAGTTTTCAATACAGAATGCATGATTCGGTATTTATTTTATTAATGTACCAAAAAAATTAGTATTTCTTGCATTTGGATGGATTTTTTTTCACTTTGATTCCTCTAGGTCTCAGTTTCTTTCAGGCAAGTTGAAAATTAGCACAAATTCTTACTTGTAGCTATGACTGATGAAAAGATTGGTTTTGTACTATATTTATAAAATCAGGTCTGAGAATATTGAGGTCATTGAAATAAATTATGTCATAAAGGGATCATGAGACCAAGTTACATGTATTGCAACACAGACAAAAAATGTAATACTTTTAACAATGGAGTTTCTTTGCCAGCATTAATGAAATTTTAGTCACAACTTTTCTAAACTAGCATCCTTGTATACAGTACTAACAATTTTCCTTTTTTATTGACAATGTTCTCTCAATAAATTAAAGTTATATAACATCCAAAATTATGTGGAATTATTTGCTGTAGCCTGTTGAATTAGAGCTCTCCTATTTGGCATGGCTTATTAAAAATTAATAGTAGAGGCATTCTCCCTTTCTAGATTTCAGTTCAGTAGCTAAATCATGCCAACAAAAAAGTGTTTTTAAGTAAAGGTAACATAACACTTCACATATCTTTTCAGTTCAGAGTATGTTCTTGAATGAAAGGTGAATTAATTATTCATATGATCCTGATGTGAAATTACATCTATATTCTATCATGGAGATGAACTAGTTCATGCTTTGTAATGCCAGTTTCATTTAATGTGAGCTTTCCCTGCTTGTCTATTTTCTTTTCACTCACTACTGCAAGATTAATTCTCAAGCAAATATGTGATTCATGAACCTCTATGAAGTCCTAGACTATGAGAGTACAAATTCCTCCAAGTAACATTTAATTCAGATGACATACATATATCCAAATGCACACACACACATTTATCTATGTATATAGATATATGCAGAAAGTTCCTGAACTGTTAGGTGTTGATTCAGAATCTGGATTACTTTTAAAGTGCAGTAGCATACAGGTAGCTGACTCATCACAGTTGCTCAAAATTAATGCTGCTTCCTAATTAAGTATCTGCTAACTATCTAATCCAGCTATTGTGTTCACTGGAATACAAGGGCTCTTGGCTCAGCTTTAAAGTTCTAATGAAGAAGAATATGAAATACACCCCTCTTTCTCTGAATCACACAACTGCAGCAGTTAGTACATTTCATTGCCACCCTTTGAGTGACTCTTCTCATTCCATGCTCCCTGATTAAATGCTTGGAATGTGTAGACTGAGATCACATTGGATTGACAGTTACTTATTCCCACAGTTAAGAAGATCCCCCCCATCCCCACCATACTTTGTCATCTAACCTACATGATCAGTAGTTTCTGCAACCTGGTTCTGCAACCTTCAGTTCTGCAACCCTGGACTCGTGGGAGGAGACCTCGTGGGTTCACCTCATCAAATATTTCTGAATAATGTAATATATGTAGAAATTACTAAAAATATGTGATAATTTTGAATTGAACTAAAGAAGGTTTTTCATTCAGACCTCAAACACAATGGCTAGTCTGGACCACAGTGCTTTCTTTGAATGGCCAACAACTGAAATGGTGCAAGGAATGGAGAGAGAAGAGAGCGAAACATGTAAGTGTTGAAAAAGAAAAAAGAGAAAATACTCAAAACCAGAGCCATTACTAGAGCTAAAACATCTAAAATGTGGCTATTTCCATGGAGACTTTAGGGAAATATGGCTTTAGGCATCAAGTGGAAGGAAAACATATCTATTGAATCCTTTGAAGACTGAGAAGAGGATTGATACAGGATATAACTCTCAAGAGGTAGGAGACACCTTTAGGTTGAATCAACCAGTTTCTTTCAGTGTATTCTGCTGTATCACCTCCTAGTCTTCGTGAGACTTTGTATGACTGTGCTTTATCTCTCCTCAGAATATAAACACTAGTATGAATAATAATCTGCATGATTCACACTTGGGGTGCAGGTTAGAAACAAGGTGCTATCATAGTTGATAGCACAGAAATAGCTAAGTAAGCAGCAATAACAAAATTAAAAGTGTGCAAAATGCAGCCATGTTTGAGAGTGCAGAAAATACTACATTGCTATATGTTCTTTTGTGGTAATGGCTTCCAGATTCATGATTTCCTTTATTAATTCTGACACCTACCTGCAACCTCTGTTGTGGTCCTACTTTTTACAATTTACTTTGAACCTTCAAAACTGAATTTCAGTAATTGTCTGTTACTCTTTTTACTACCAAAATCCCTTTTCCTATTGCAAATTACTGCTGAGCTAGAGGGACATGGTAAGTTACTGAGATGTAGGAAAGATCATAGGAAGTCAGCTCCTCATGGGACAGGGACATCCTTTCCTGGTAATTTGTGGCTGAGCCCACTTTGATTCTTAATTAGGGACTTCCACTGTTTCAGTCTTACATCAGTAGAGTCCCAGTAATGGATCAACACACAATGAAAGTTACACCAATAACAGAGCCAAAAAAGCATATTTTACAGAGTTCATTTTTCTATTTTAGAGTTTTTTTCAGTTTTTAACTTTTTAAAATTTTAATTATCCAGGAATTTAAAACAAAGTATCTCCTTATCTTTGTAGAAAAATAATCTTAGAGTAATAAAATCATTGTTTGTATTGGAAAGGCTCTTTGAAATCACCTAGTCCAACACCCTTTTCATGGGCACAGATGTCTTTCACTAGATCAGGTTGTTCAAAGCGCCACCCAACATGATCTGGAAAACTTCAGATGATGGGACACCCACAACAGCTCTGGGCAACCTATTCTAGCATCTCACTAACCCTCATTGCAATAGTTACTTTTGTATGTCCAAACTAAATCTACCCTCTTTCAGTTTAAAACCATTGTCCCTTGTTCTGCCACTGCTCTACATGCTGAAATGTTGTAACAAGCTTACTCCAGCATCTTTAGGCATCTCCCTCCCTCTCTGCCTTTCCTAACGATGAAAGTTCCAGCCCTCTGAACACTTTTGGGGTCCTCCTCTGCCCCATTCTAATAGGCCTATATCTTTCTTGTACTGGGGACCCCAGAATGGATGCAGTGTTCCACAGGAGGACTCACCAAAGCAGAGTCCAGTGGCAAAATCACCTGCCTCGACCTGCTGGCCACTCTTCTGGTGATGCAGCCCAGGATATGGTTGTCTTCCTGGACTGCAAGCACACATTTTTGGCTCATCCATCAGTATCCCCAAGTTTTTATCTGCAGGCTTACTACCAATCCATTCATTCTCCAGTCTGTATTAATATTGGACATTGGCCCAGACCAGGTATAGGATCTTGCACTTGGCCTTGCTGAACTCCATGAGATTTCACACAGATTCATTTCTCAAACACGTCAAGATCCCTCTGGCATCCTTTCCCTTAAGTGAATGAACTGCACCACTCAGCTTGGTGTCATCAGCAAACTTGCCGAGGGGGACACTCAGTCCCACTCTCTCAGTCACTGCTGAAGGTAATATTAGTTCAGCACCCTTGAAAGACATCACTCCTTTTTTGTTTTGGCTTTGACATTGGGTCATTGACTATAACTCTGCATGTGGCCATCCAGCCAACTCCCTACTCATGTAACAGTTCATCCATCAAACATCCAATCAAGCTCTCCAATTTATTGGCAAGAATTTTGTGGGGGATTGTATCAAAGGCGTTACAGACATCCATGTGACTCTTCCCTTTGATGTAGTCACTTTATCATAGAAGGCCACCCAATTAATCGGTCACCATTTTCTCCTGCTGGAGCCATGTTGGCTGTCACTAACCCTCTCCCTTTCCTCCATATATTTTGCCATATCTTCCAGGAGGATCTGTTCCATGTTCTTACTGGGCACTGAGATTAGGATGACTGGTGAGCAGTTCCCAGGGTCCTCCTTTTTATATTTATTAAAAAGTGGTGCAATATTCCCTCTTCTCCAGACACTGGGTACTTTAAAAAGCTATTTAAATAAAGGTCTGCTTTGGTTCCTGATACATGAAAACTAATTTTTTTTGGCTAAATGCAGGTTTTATGTACTGGGAAAATGCATGCTGATAGCAAAGGTATAGCTTCAAATATTCACCTAGTGCAACAATAAGCTCAGCTGAGGCTGACAGGATTTTCTGCCTATGTAGCCCAAGAAAGCAGGCCAGAATACCAACAGCAGTGCCCACCTAGTGGAGGGAGAACATAAAAAGAAGACTGGGTACTTTTCCATTTTTATATCCCAAACAAGATACAAAGATACTCCAGTCTGCAGACTGTTAAAATAGTCTGAAAATTTCAAACCTGTCACTGTCACAAGATGTGCATGATGCTTGCAATACTCTTTACTGAGTATTAGGACAAAGGTATTAATATCAGACTAGTTAACTGATAAGGGTTCCTGGATAAGAATAGGAAATCTACATAGTTTTTTATATACACTATTTTTTTTTCTCCTCAATTATCATTCCGTTAATAACTAGCTGGCAAAAAATTTAAATATACCTCAGTGGTTTCAATGCTAAGAGTAAGTGAGAAATTGCCTTTAAAGGAAGCTAGGGAGAAAATTCCACAAACCAAACAACCTTTCTAATATAACCAGCTAACAATTAGCATCATTAAATCAATTACATACTCATCGGAGGCTGTAAAGTGACTATTACTTCTTGTGTTAAAAGGGCAAAAATTCTGAAAAACACCCAGTTTATTTTGATTGAGGCAAAATGCTGTGCTATCAGATAGAAGCACTTCTGGCATTGCGTGGAGAAGAAAAGACAAGAAATTAAAAAGCAGAAAAGAAAGGAAGTAGATTCAGAAACAAGAAAGTGAAGAAGAATATAACTTATTGCCTGAGATTTTTCTCCTTCTCCCTAATCTTAAAGAAATAAATAGAGTAGGAAGATGTGAAATGTTTGCAAGCATGATACATAGTTCTGTAGAAAACATATTCACACTGAATTTCAGTGAGTTTCTCTAGGTGCAACAAATTCAAAAGCTCTTCTCCTACAGTATTTTGCTCTTACCAGTGGAGAGGCTCTTCCCAGAGGTCAAAAAATATCCCTAGTCTGAAGAAACATTTTCATTCATCAGCAAGATACAGATGTTAAAAGTGCAAATGTTACTGTTAGAAGCTATATATAGGGGCTTTTCCTTGAATTAGAGGTATTTTCATTATGGAAACAAGTGTTCACATGTTCAAGGAAATTATCATAATTTTATTATCTCTGTTTCTTCAGTATGAAAAAATGTAAAACAAGTTTAGTCTTTCATCATTCCCTTCCTCCTTAAGAAATTAATGAACTCGGGAAATATTCAGTTTCTGTCTTTTATCTTGGCCATTCCAACTGCAGTTGTAGAGTCAAAACAGTGCTTTGGAGGAAATTACATATTTTCATTATCTAGACTTTCAGTTGTATAATTTATTTTTAAAAACAACCAACCAACCAACCAAAACGTTTGTTATACAATCACTGGTTTGGTATTGCATGTGTGAATAGATTTTGGAACCCATGAGAGGCTTCTTAATGGGAAGTGAATAACTGCATTACTAAACCCTGTTGTGCAAAGGGCACAATCTTATGACCAATTCTGTGATTCCATCAACAAATCAATATACATAAACTTCTTCAGCTCAGTTACTTGTATTATTGCAGCAGTTATAGCAATGTCAGGAAATAGAAAAAGAGTATGGACTAATGTTTGCTTTAGAGTATTGAATTTTCTCTCTGATTGAGCTTGAAACTGTATATGCACAAGTCTCTGCTATGTTCCAGGGAGCAAAACTGTGAAGGAGCAAAGATTGATATTGTTGATAAATAAGTGAATACACAAACATACATACACAGCAGAGCATTGAATGTGTCAGTCACTGTCTGTTTTGAGGTTTCACATCATGTGTTCCTTTGTATTAGAACTCAATGTGTGAGTGCAATGAATAGTTGTGTCTGCCCTTAACGTGGGTTGAGGAAAGACTCAAAACTATCTGTCAGGAGAAATAGATCTGCTAATGAAAAGGGGTCAGAGAAGACTACTTAATGCACAACAGCAAAGTTGGCTGTAGAAAAAAAACAAACCCTGCTGTTTTGTTCTGGCCAGACTTGTCAAGCTTTACTCAAGATAAGCTTACTTCCTTACCTAAGTGAGTCTATTGAAGTCTATTCTGGCAGTTGTGCAGGGCCTTGAAAGCAACAGTCTTGGAAAATTAAGCTTAGTAGAATGGTAAAGATTTACCATTAAGGGGTTTGAGGAGTGAAGTGAATAGTAAAATCAGCAGGCAAGGAAAAAATCTGCAATTGGCTGCAGCTTTATAGATAGAGTACCAAGCTGGTCTGAACAGCTGGCAGCAAGGATTGCTTCTGCTGGGAGAATGATTGTGCTACATCCCAAAGATGTATTCCCTGCATATGTATGTTTGTTTATATACAACAGGAATAGGAACCCAAATACTTTTTACCCAATTGCAACTGAAATTAAAGATAATTTCTTTGCTTCACAGTCTGCAAGGCAGAAAACTGTTTACCCAACAAATTGCACCTCTGAACACTGACAGTTACTTCTGCAGGTCTTTCTCAGCTTCCAACACCTAAACCTCTTCTTTTTGCCATTCAGATGCCCAATGTCTGCAACTTCAAACAGCTAAGTATGACACTCAATCAGGCTCATAGATATATAGAGAAGCATTAATTAGAGCATTAAATATTACACAGATTACTCTATGTCAGCTGCATAAATAAAACATGGGCTTTTAAAAACAGGATGCTTAGTTCTCATTTACCCAGAAAGTGTGACATAACTTTTTACATTTGTCATATACTCACTATGTTAAAAATGAGGACAACTGGAACTAATATAAATTAATCAATTCATATGTCCAAAGCCTGTGTTCAAACTAACTCTGATCTGCTGTTTGCCTTGGATGATCATTTTATTGCTTCCAGCTATCTTTGATACATAAGAAGACTTAATAGTTCCTTTCAGTCAGCCTGAAACTGTTTGACAAACCCATTAGCTTCA
The DNA here is from genome assembly GCA_013399225.1 of Rhipidura dahli. Taxonomy (NCBI): domain Eukaryota; kingdom Metazoa; phylum Chordata; class Aves; order Passeriformes; family Rhipiduridae; genus Rhipidura; species Rhipidura dahli. Next base: position 11,696 of record VXAC01004456.1, on the reverse strand, counting down.
ACAAGCTCTGTGACTCACTTGCTGACAGCAATTATGACTCCCAAAAGGTATCTGGCTCAGCCAAAACCCCAAGAGTTTCATAAGGTGAGAAGAAGGTACTGAGATTTATTTTTGCTAAAATAGGGCTTAGAAACTCCTGAAAAGAAAATCAGTCTAAAATAATTAAAACCTCTGTTCTTCCACTCCAATGAAGATAATATTCTGTTGCTAAGCACCTGATTTGAACAGAGGAATTTGGAGTGTATCTCCCTACTCTTTCATCTCCTTCAATTGAAACTTTTCCATTATCATTGAATTTGCATTAATTTTTTTCAAGTTCTCTTTTGGAGAAACAGTTACCTGTTTATTAGGTTAGATAAAGAGAAAAGAAACTGACAATAAGACCCTTGTCTGGGCACCATATCTGCACTCATGTAATTGCTTACAATGAATATGCAGTCTATAACTTAACTTTGCTGTTTTCTATCAATTTGAGCAGACATAAGTCATAAATCCAGAATTTTCCCCTTGAAATCTTTTAGATGCGGTATATTCAACTGTAAATTTATTTCCTTTTAAGACATTTAATAGTTTAATATGGAGTGCAGAAGAATGATGTGAGAACTATACAGAAACAGATAAACTGAGAAGAAACAGGAATAAAAATATCATCAAATTTTAAGATTTAAAAAGCTCAGGTAGAACTTGTTAGTAAAAGAAAAGAACATTTTTTTTTGATTTATATTTTGTAGTCAGAAATAATTAACATCAGATATGTAAATTAAACTTAATTTTACCTATCTAAAAGTCAGTTAAATCCACCTCCAACAACTTTCTTTGCTTTTTGACATATAAGGGAGTAAGTATTCATTGATCTTCTTCTGATATTGCCAGATAAATACTACCAACCTGCATAACATTTCTACTTTCACACAAGATACTCACCCCTTCTAATTCTTTATCAATTTCAACATTACTCTTTTGAGACCAAATTTCATGATGTCAGGTTTATTTTAAACAAAACAATGACTTAAACTATTATGTTTGAATTCCTTTCAGCTGCCTCCAAAATGCTGCAATTAAAGCAGTGTTAGTCAGTAATTGGCTTGAAATATAAACAGACACCAACTTAAAATTGCTCTAAAATAAAATCAAACAAAAGTGGAAAATTAATTGCAATTTTTAATTAATTTTTTTTTGGTAACGCATTTTTTATAGACTAGATTCTCACTGGAGCCATTGGCAGCTAAATACCTCATTAACCATTGAACATGACCCATGGGAACACTGGTAGTCACAGAAACACCAACTCCTTTATGTTTTTGTTTCCACCTACAAAATCTTTGGATATGCAAGTTATTACGGCTGCAAATGTGTGTCACAGCCTTTGTGTTTACACCATTAGGAGTTCTAAAGGGTGATCTCTTCCAGCTAGGCCAAAAGGTGCAGGAAGTGAAGGTTTTATTATTTTACAAACATAAGCTTCAAAAGAGACAGTTGGCATCTCAAACAGATGTCACTAAGATTTTTGTTCTCATATAGAGGAGGCTAAACTGATTAACAATTAGAGGATGACTTATTCTGCTCTAATTTTCAATGGCTGGGTACTCAGATCATTTAGATTTTTTTTTTTTCATATAAAGTCCACTTCAATACTTACAAGATATAAATTTTACTGTAAGTAAAATCTCTTTGCTAGAAAAGGAAACAACCTTGACTAGATATTGAGGCCCAGAGAACAGCTGGTGTAAAGAAGTTCTGTTAAAGAAAAGAAGCAGTCTGCCTCATCTTTCACTGACAGTCACTTGCTTTTTCCTCTCTCTGTACTGCAACAACCATTTCACTGCCTATCCAGTGAATTATTCAGGGAACAGATCCAGCTGAAAACGATCCCAGCAAAAACACAATGGCTGTTACTCTTTGGGATCAGTCATCCTGGTGTGGCTTGCCACAAAGAAAACCAAATCTCTCTGCTGGTGTTGATCTGAGGCTCAAAGCAGTGAGGTCTAAAATGCTTAAAAACTTATTAAATTGCAACAAAAGAGAACAGTAGCAAAGTTTGGTCATGATGTTACAGAAAATATTCTGTTTAGGAAGGTGTGATTGCAACTGTGTAGAAAGATCAGTAACTCATGAAGAAAAAAATGTCAATTTTAACAATTCCCAAAACCTTAATGCTATAAAAGTCTATTGTTTTCATGATTGCTTCAATAGGAGCATTTTTTAAAAAACTTCCTACTGGTATGGGGTGAAAAGTAAATTTCAAATAAAGGAGATAGCTAGTCACAACTACTTTATAATAATCAGAAATATATTTGATTTTTTTTTTTTTCACATTGCCTGGTATGCAGTCACATTAACATGACTTTCACCACTCAGGTGAAACTGGAGCAGCATAAGCAGGCAAAGTGCATTTCTGATTTTGATCCTTTAACATTAAATTTACAATTTAGTAATAGCCAAAGCAGTGCTTTTGCAATGCACGTCCCAAAGACAGTAGCAGGTAACCCAAAGGTGTAATTGAAATTAACCAACACATGATGAATTTTAAATATGAAAGGTTTTAATAAACTGCTCTAGGCTTATCTGCACTTCAGTAATTATTCATGGAAGATGTGCGCTTTATATTATCTGTGAGAGGATAATCTTCAAACAACAACAAAAAAGCAAAATCTGTCAAATAAATTAACAGTTATGAATTATTTGTTCAGCTCTAATTTTACCTTACTAATTTAACTTTATGAAGAACATGCATGCATTTTCAATTTATAAAATTGAATTGAAATTACAATAATAATTTATCTGATCTAAATAAATCAGATCAAGTGCTATGATGTAGGAAAATATCTTTTAACAAGAGCCATTAAAATATCAGAAGGATATCTGTATTTTAAACTATGTTTTGATCCATTGTATAAATTCACATTCAGTAGACACATTGTGCATACTTTGTAAGGCCCTTAGCAAAGTAGTTAGACTTTTTTTCTTAAGTTGTGAAATCATTTTTAACATAAAAGTTGTCTGCTTTGATCTAAGAGTTTTAAAATTAGATATTTATTTCTTAACTGATTTACTTTTATAGGCGCTGAAAAGTATTGTGCATTTCTTCTAGATAACCTATCACCTCCTTAAAGAGGTCCCTATGACAGGAGAGCAGACATTACTATTTCCATCTGTTCTCATTCGGTATGGCAGGGTTTTTCCAGAACAAAAATAAATTCATTATAACATAAATTCACTGAAAGGAATGTTGAAGGAATATTTTAAAAGCCATCTATATTCAAAATATTTGAGTATAACTTATTTTAATTTTTAACAGCAAGAACTTCTTTGTATAGTCATCTGGTAATGCACCAGATGCAGAGAGTAGGTAAATTCAAAGATAAATTAAGTTAACCTGCATTTTATATGAATTTTATCAAATTCTGAACTTCTATTGAACAAAACAAGGCTAGGTGTAAATGTTACAGGAAAGGAAACTGAAAACAGCATGGATGCTGCAAGCTAAAGCCAATAAATGTTTAACGACTCTGCTAAAGAATTAGTTGTCTAATAATTTCTCCAGAAGGTGACTTGCTTTGAAAGGTATTCATCCCCCTCTTAAACATTTTGTGTGGATTCAAGTCCTCAAAGCACCTGCCATCTACCATGAAGAATATTATATATCTCCTACTTTGGAAGGTTGTTTCATGCTGTGCCTCAGGAGAGTTTTTATATGAGATCAATAATATTTTTGAACTTCTGAGTGATTAAGAAATGTGTCTGAATTGCTCTCAGGGACAGATAAATATAACATTTATGGGAATAAAGAGATGAATATAATAGAGATGAAATGAAACATAACATCTATAAAAAAACAGTGTCAAGGCTGATATGGCTGCATTTCATCTTCCAGACATTTTGGTTTATTGGAACAAAATTGTGTGCTGCATTCACCTCAACCCCCAGAACATGCAGACTCACACACACTACAATTTTTAAATCCTTTCTTAAATAAAGTGAAAATGCAGAGGAAAATAGTTCCAGACTCATCACCAGTAGAGCAGGTAAACAGACCATGAGGAATGCAGGCTGCCATACTCACAGACTCACTGCCATCTCTATAAATCCAGCCTCTTCATCCAGATCAATGTAAGCAACTTCCTTGAAAAATAATTTAGCAGCTTTAGGGTTTGAAATGAGCAAAGTAACAATATTTTTGTGCTTGATTTAAGGAAATCCCTTCTCCACTCTCAAGATGCCTTGTTCATAGATTAATGGATAGATATGAAATAGAATTGATTGAAAACAGGAACAAGTGAAATGTGGTTAGAAAATGTCAGCACTGAAAACATCACTGGTCAAAGGGCTTTGCCCATGCCAGGTGTTGGCCACAATGGTGACGTTAATAGCAAACACATTGAAGAATGTGATTCAAATTGTCTGGGAGGAAAAGGAGACAGGACAGGTACATTGGACATGGAAGTTCAGGAATGATAGCAAATAGATGAAAAATAAGAATTGCTGTGCCTGTCCTCACTGCTCTTAAAGAGGAGTGAGCATGGAGTGGCTTCCAGACAATATATTTCTTTTCTGTGGTCTCCAGGACATTCAAATCCTGGTAAAAGTATTATGTTAAAAGCACATTGATAAGCCTGGCCTAACCCAGAAGGCAAACAGCTTTTGCACAATCACTACCTGAAACAAATAATTCATTTGATTTTGAAGTGATTTAATGGACACTACTCCAAATGTAGTTCAAATAGTTTCCCTGGGTTAAGAAATGGTGTCTAAACAGTTTCTCCTTGAAAATAGTATGGGGACAGTAGAGTCCGTGTATCTCGGAACTCTAAATAAATTCCTGTTATTTTTTGATCAAAGTATGCTGTCAATGCTGAATGCCAATTATTTCAGGGAGTCAGCACAGTGTGATCCACCCTCATTACTGTGCCTCACTGCAGAAACCCACAGGGCAGGGTATTAGAATTCACTTGTCCGGATTGTTCCACTCTGGCTCATGATACTCCCACAACCAGGCACCAAATTAAGAAAGTAGTGAAAAAGTGTTCAAAAAGGAAATTTTAAAAACAAAACGAAATTGTATTTTTAAATAAATTACATAGCAGAAAAATGACTTCAGATCTCATCGTTGTAAATTAGAGGGATGCGAAATAATTTTCTAAGGTTTTTTTTCTAAGTTTTAACAAACATCCACTTTTTCAATTTGCCACATAGTCTAGGTTACTAAAGACACACAAAAAAGATAATCTTCAGTGCAGATTTCAGTTCTGCCTAGTGCTTTGCTGACTAAATCCTGTTTAATTCTAAATTAAATGAGAAGCCACAGTAAATAAAGTGCAATATTCTTGTCTTCTTCCCTACAGATATAATTACATGCCCCTTTAAGAACTCACTCTATCCATTGCCAAAATGGGAAATATTTAGGGGAGTGGGAAAGTGGAAGACTTCTTATACAATCACAGCATGTGGCAAAAAAAGCTTAGTGGCTTAGAAGAAAAAGGGAGATTTTACTGGAGGTGGTTATGCAATTCCATCCGTATATAATCTAAATGATTCATGTGTCTGCTAGGCCTTATAAAACAATCTCTTCAGCCGTATCCTTTTCTCTGAATTCACTTAGGAGTCCTGTTGGACTGGGGCAACATCTTCAACTAACACAGCAGCAGATTTCTTCTGAAAGAAATAAAATAATTTCTGGTACAGAGAGTCTCTTTCTTGGGAAATTGAAGAAAAAGTAATTCTGCAGTACCAAGTGATGGGATAAGTGGTTTAGAGGTCTATGTGAATGTGGCCACAAAGGTTCTGAATGTGCAAAATGCTCAATTAGGGGAAATTAGCATAGTGGCTAGTTTTCTATACTGATTTCCCCCCTATTTTCCTCCTTAATTGATTTACTTCTGTTTTGTCTGCTACATAAATTTGAATATTCTATGCTCTTGAATAGGGAACTGACATTCAGTAGATCGAACAGATCGTCATATTCTAGGTAATAATGGCAAAACTGAACAAAACCCTAGGCTATAAAAAGGGATTTCCCAGTACGCTTTCTGAAAGTGGTGAAAACTGGAGTGAATAGAAAATTGAGGCTTTCTTACCTAATCTTGAATTTATATTTTGTGCTGATGCACTCCACAGACATTCAAAAGCATGACTTGCTGGGCTAGGCACAGCAGCTGCAAGCTCTTTTTGGGAACAGGAGGCCAGAAAAGATGAGCTGTAAAATTATAATGGAAATAAGTTTTTAAACTAAGAAGAAATAAAACAATTGCTATTGATTATTACACTAAATGTTAATTTGTAGCTTTAAATCATTGCTGTCAGGGTAATTCTGTGGAAAAAAAGAGGTACTCCAGATGGAATTATTTAATGATACTGTCTGGCTAACAGGTATTTTAATCCATTTGTCAACCTGTACTGAGGTTTGTGTGTGCTCTTACATGTGCACACACACAAAAAAATATTTCTAAGTGATATATGTGAGAATAATGTAAAATAATAAACTACAGAAGAGAAAATGTAAAAGGGATGATAACAGCATATTTTGGATCTCATTTTATCCCAATGTAAACAAGTAGAGAGTATATGAAGGAAAGGCATAGCACACAGTAAAAAAACCCCAAACCAACAACAAATAACCCACAGCAAACAAGCAAAACTGCAACATTTTCAGGTGTTACTAAAAAAGTTAGTAGCCTGGATCCTGTTTTCAAATTTGACACAAATGGTGGGGAGAGGCTTGGGACTTAGACATCACATAATTAAAAATTTAGACTTAGATATCCCATTATATTAATTTTTCTTCTGTTAGTGCAAATCTCAGCCCGCTGGAGATCCAAACCCAGTGTGTTAATGAAAGCCACAAAGGAAGAGGTTGCTCAAGCTCTTATGACACATGATTATTTGTCAGTTTGCCATGGCATAATTACACATCTGAGCCCACAGATTTTTTTCAAGTATTTCTAAAAATGTAAATTAGATTTGTAACTCTTAGGACACCTGAATATTTAGCTCTTTTGGACTTGTGAAAAATTCTGGCTCTTTCACATATCTAATATGCCTGCAGAATGTCACATCAGCCACCAGTTATTTCTCAGAACGTAAAGATTCTGCCTAAAAAAATCGTGAAATCACATTAAAGACATATGGTCTTACATAAGCAACAGAATTTCTGACTAATTCCTCATTCAGATTAATAATCTTGGAGTTTACATATGTCCTTAAATGTGGGACTGTGTAAATGCAAGTGTGTCCTTCAATATTTATGGGTTATCCTTTGTGTCAGAGGCTCACTGTAAATTGTCATGATTCACTTAACTTTAGAACATCTCTGAGAAAGTTTGGTGAAAAATCTACTTGATATTTTATGTAGTTTTAGAAAAAAAAAAATCAATTCTCTATTCTTTTCAAAGTCCTAAGTTATAAAGCTAATATGGATCTTAACATAAAGGACAAAATGTTGGACACCTTCTCGTTTTTTAGGATGCAGCTTAGCCCAATGGGAAACTTACCTGTAATTTACCTATATTGACTAGTGTTTTCATCTTTTATCTCTGATACACAGATGGATACTTATTTGGTGGAAAAAAATCAGCCACACAGAGTATGACAAAATAGAAGAAGAATCAGATAATATTTTAAATGGATTATACTGTATCTTAAAGCTAGTGCTTATTTTGGTGTATTACAACACAATTAGAATATACATTTTCAACTTTTAAAACAATTGCCGTAAATTTCTGTATTGGTTTGAAAACAAACCAGTTGGAGATCACGAGTCAGGATTAAAATTATTAGGAAAAATTAGAAAAAAGTGAAATAATATAAGGAAAAAGCACTGACAAAGTCAGATACAACCTGATACCCTATTAGGGTGGTATGAGCAGTCCAAATGAAGTGGTCCAGTTGAAGCAATGATCCAATGGAAGGTCTGGTCTCGAGCTGAAGGTCTGATGTGCCTCTTGTCCTCTGGTCACCCAGCAGACAGGGCTGAGGCCAGGCAGTTCTAAGGGCAGCTTATATCCAGGTGGGAATGCCCAACTCCCCCCTCCTGGGTGGGGCATCTCACAATAGGATGAGATAAGTCCATGAGTCATGTGGTGGTTTCTTGATGGCCCATTGTCTGTTATCAGGGGTGGGTCGTTAGCAGGTGATAACAGCTAATGGCCCACAGCTGGTGGTAACAGAATACTTAAATACATCTGTTGTAACCTAGGACAACTTCCTATTGTGTTATCTCTCTAATCTTGGAGAAAGAAAGATCCTTTTCTGTGGGAACTCTGGATAAATGCTGCATGTGGATAAATGATGTCATTTTAATAGTTACTACTGGTCCAAAATATTTTTCATTTCTGCATGGAGGATGCTCCATCCTATCAGTGATTTCTTTTTTTCTAGCTATGTCTGCAAATATAATACTGTTATGTTTTGCGTCATATGCAACTGTTCAGACATTTGCATCTGTATGTTAACCATTACAAATGTTTAGTATAAAATAAGACCAAAAAATAATCCAAAGAGTGTATAATTGAATCTTTATTTAATTAAAAAAATCCTGTGAAAGAAGAAGTATTTTCTAATTTTATTTTTGATATCAAATGTTTGCATTACTTTAAGTGTACCAGTCAGATGTAGGAATTTTATAACATTAAAGTTGTATTCATATAAAACATAAACACAAAACATAAATTTCTTAGATAAACAGAGTGCTGTAATAAAGAGCTCTCTCAAATTCAGGAATCCATCCATAAGTGCTGTATCTGTTAATATCCCATCAATCAGAAAAATACATTAAAAGTTATAGTTCTTCAAAAATCCAAACTAGATAAGGCCTCGTAGAGAAAAGGTATCTAAGTCAGAGTTTGGGTGCAAAGCAAACTATCCCATAAAGTCCATGGAAGAAGAGAAATTATCAGCTTCCTTAACGTCTCTCTGTAATCTTGCTGTAAGTTACCACCTGTCTCAATGCCCTTCCTCAGACTTATGGCATTGTTCAGAGCAGCTGTGAATCTTCTCTATGTATTTCACCCTCGCACTTAAAAGTGACAATAAATAGTTTTGTTTTGGTCAAGCCAATGTCTTAAAACATACTTCAAAAGCAGTTGAAAACCAGAAGAAATTACAAAAATATTGGTTTAGAGTATTCACTCCCTGCAATTCATTTAAATAATCTGTCCTTTAGGAAATCAGATATCTAAGGTAAAAGCTCAGCAATTAGTCCAACATAAAAGCCAAACAGTGATTTTCAATTGAGATCTCCTTCATGGTCAGAGAAAAGCCAGAAAAACATCAAAGACAGATGGAATGGATCACCCTCTGGAGATATTTATCTCTCTCCATTAATCTTGGAGAAGTGCAAGTGCCTAAATTAAAGTGCCTAAATGTTAGGAAATTGGTGTTAGACAAGATGAATAAAAGTCTAAATACAAACATTGTTAGGAAAAATCATGTACATAAACTTTCTAATTGCTTTTATAGGGACCTTTTTCATCCCTCCTCATGTGTCATCACATCTAATACCTCTACAATAAATTAATTATTTTAAAGTGCTATTTTTTAAAGTATTATTTTTTTTCTAACCTGTTCTATTTCATTTTTCCTTTTTACAAGTGCATACTGGTGGAAATGGATAAGATAATAAACATCATGTTTATTAGTTTTGCACATTATTTTTCTTCTTTGACTTATTGATTAGTTTATTTACTTTGAATCTTCCTCCAGTCTGGTTTTAATTCTGCTTATACAACATACTGAAATAACTATTCCAACTCCATATCTCTAAAATAGTATTTTACCCTGCTCAAACAACTTTTCATATTCCTAAGGAAAGACTAGGTCAGAATTCCATACATCAGAATAAGAGCAAGATTTCTGAGGTATCTACACTCTGTGTGTTTTTTCATTTCCACTGTTTGTGATTAACCCCTTGCACAGCCACAACAAAAAACTATCACAGAATGACACACAAGGCTGTTTTATTATATCATCTTAAGATGCTCATATCACTTCCAACAGAAAATAGTAACATTTTTGTAAGAGTAACTTCCAACTCTTTTGCAAGGTCCTTGGCTTCAAGGAGATGGGGATAACTTATCTTCTCTGCAGCCAATCCATGTGTTTTAGCACATCTAATCAACTCTGGAAACAAAACTCTTATCTTGCTTTAAATGAAGCAAGGAAAGCACACTTCCTTTTATTCTGCCAATCTAATCACCAAATAATTGTTTTGCAGATAAAACATACATTTTTGTACCCAAGCAGCAATTGCTGTTAAGGATATGCTTTCAGTAATTTGAAAATTTATGTTGTTTTTTAGCAGTTTTTCAAAGCAGATTTGAAAAAACAAACAAAAAAAAAAGTGAGAGGATTATTTTAGAGGAGGCAGCACTGGAGAGTTACATATATGCAATAAATGTATTCTTTTACTCAGCATTGTAACATGTCTCTTATGATGAGTCTTCACATTGTGAAAAAGTATCTTTCTCTTAATTTTAACATTTTAAGGGGAATGTTTATTCTTGTTGGCACAATATAAAATAATGCACAGAGAAGAAATGTGATGGAAAGCATTCCCCCAAATCCTGTTATTAGCAACTTGATTGACCTATTGCTCCAATATTTTCACTAAATATGAGGTTATTGTTAAGTGCACAGAATTTGACTTTAGATGTATTCGAAATTCATTATGTTCATGGCCTTAAATACCGAAGAAAAATAAAAGTAACTTGGTATTTTCAAGATACATATTTAATGCACATTTGTTCAAAAGTCAAAATAAAACAAATCATAGGACATGTGAAAACACACAGATCATACTTGAAAGATTTATGTAGGTTTTGATGTATAAAAGTTCTGCAATAAGTAAATGATGTAGAAGTGTTTATTGCAACAAAAAAAGATGGCCTCCAGACACTGAGCCTGTGCAGCTTGTTTTCTTCAGTGTTTTGATCTTCTCTACTTCTTTCTTGTGTAAGTGATATAGCACATTTTAATGAGGTAAATGTCAACACAGCGCAGTAAGGAATCAGTCCCAAGAACCCATCTCTATTTAATAAAATATAGAAATCTCTTAAAAAACTAGTGATACTACAAATTTATGAAGAAATACTACACTCCAATGATTTTTGTAGTAAAAGATTTTTTTTTCTTTCTTTTTTTTTTTTTTTGGTAGAAATAATATTTTATTTTGAAGGGCAGTTTTACTTTTAAAGTTATTCAAATTTTAACCATTCAGGGATTAATGTTTCTAAATATGTAAAATAAGACTTTAGGGATGGCTAGTTTCCCATCTGTGATTTAAATGCTTTTTAGCTTCAGCTAGTCAAAAGGTAACAAAATAATGCCCAGAATTTTGGTTTTCTTCCTTTGGTTGAGAAAAGTCTTGTTTTTATGAAAACAACTACAAAAAAAACCTGCAACAACAAAATACCAAATTTAGTTTCAGACAAAATTATAATAGGAATAATAGTGTCCAGAAACAAGGCTATTTTTTAAGAGACAGCCTGTTCAATATTTGATGAAAGAGGTTATACAACTTAGTATGCCCAATATAGCAAAGGTCTTTCTGAGGATACTCTACTCCTCCCTTCCTTCCTGTTCCTGTACTTGCACAGGACTGCTACTCTCATGGCTCACAGCCTAACTCTCTTTCTTACCATTTGGCATGAAGACTAGGACCTAAAATTGAAAAAGAAGTAGGTAATAAATATAAATATAAATAT
>VXAC01004455.1:189053-228740 GCA_013399225.1 Rhipidura dahli | reverse complement strand
GTCCCCACCTGCGGCACGGGCTCGGCGGGCCGGGCACGGCACAGGGGCAGAACCGGAGGCTCCGAGAGCGACGCAGCTGCCGGCGCTGAGCCCCGGATCGGCTGTGTGCGCAGCCGCGCGGCGGGGCCGGGCCCATCCCACCCTGCGGGGGCGGAGCCGGAGCCGGCCCCGCGCTGTTCTCCGGCCCGCCCGGGCCGTGCCAGCCCCTGGGTGGCCCGAGGCTCGGGAAGGGCACAGGAACCGCTGTCCCGAGGCGTGCGGGGCGATCCCGTATTCGGGAGTGGAATCAAGAGTAGGGGAGAGGGGAATAGGGAGGTCGCGCAGCCCCTCTTTGTGGCAGGGGGACTAGAGGGGACAGAGCAGAATTCCATCCAGCCGTGGTTCAGAATCCAAGTAACAACATCGTGTAGGTTGGAAAAGACCTCTGAGATCGAGTCCGGCCTTATGACTGAACCACCATGTAAACTACACCGCGGCACCAAGGGCCCCGTCCAGTCTTTCCTTAAACACCTCCAGGGACAGTGACCACCACCTCCCAGGGACAGTCCGTTCCAATGTCTAATCACCCTTTCTATGAAGAAATTCGTCCTAATGTCCAACCTACCCCATGTCCTCTCATCCTAGTGCTAATTCGCCATGCAGCCCACAGCTGTGAGCGCCCCCTCCTTCTGTCCTCAGTTTCGTGGTACCTTGTGAGTCACCATTGCTATTTTCCGTGCCCTCTTTGGAAGTCTGGTGGAAGTTTCTCACCCCATGGTGCTTTGGGAGAAAGGAGATCCTTGTGAGAGCAAAGCAGTGGCAGGTCAGCAAAAAGAGGTGCCAGAGACGAGTGAATGCGAGAGAAGGAAAGTAAGTCAACAAGTGGCTTGACTCTACTTATCTAGCCAGGTACAGTGCGTTTTCATAACTCACGTCACATTATATAATGTTGCTTGTACTGTGGATGTTTGTCCAGGGCATGGGCGTGAGATGTTCTCCCAATGATTTGCCAGAGCAAGATGAAGTGCACTGGAAGTGAATTACTTGTGATGGCTTCTCTTTATGGGTTTGCCTCTTGTTCATAAAAACCACTACCCACTGTCTTTGGAAACGCAGGAGACAACTCTGTGGGGATGTGGGAGCATCCAAAGGGATGAGAACTGTGCAGGGGGGATACAGCTCAGAAGGAAAGCTGGGAGCATGTGTCAATCTGTTGGGCGGTAGGAGGGCTCTGCAAAGGGACCTGGACAGGCTGGATAGATGGGCTGAGTGCAACAACATGAAGTTTAACAAGTCCAAGTGCTGAGTCCTGCACTTTGGCCACAACAACCCCCTTCAGTGCTACAGGTTGGGGTCAGAGTGGCTGGACATTGGCAAGGCAGAAAGGGACCTGGGCGTGCACGTTGACAGCTGACTGAACATAAGCCAGCAGGTGGCCAAGAAAACCAATGGCATCCTGGCCTGTATCAGGAACAATGTGGCCAGCAGGACCAGGGAAGTCATTCTACCCCTGTACTCAGCACTGATGAGGCCATACCTAGAGTGCTGTGTCCAGTTCTGGGCCCCTCAGTTCAGGAAGGATGTTGAGGTGCTCAAACACATCCAGGGATGGCAACAAGGCTGGTGAAGGGCCTGGAGCAAAAGCCCTATGAAGAACACCTGAGGGAGCTGGGGTTGTTTAGTGTGGAAGAAAGGAGACTCGGGAGGGACCTTATCACTCTCTTCGCAACTCTACCAAAGGAGGGTGTAGTCAGGTGGGGGTCGGTCTCTTTTTCCCAGGCAACCACTGACAGAATGAGAGGACACAGTCTTAAGCTGCACCAGGGGAAGTTTAGGTAAGATGTCAGAAAAAAAGTCTTCCCTGAAAGAGTGATTGGGAAATGGAATCACTGTCCTGGAGTCAGGTGCTGGAGTCACTATCCCTGGATGTGTTTAAAAAATGACTGGACGTAGCATTTAGTGCCATGGTTTAGTTGATGAGGTGGTGTTAGGTCATAGGTTGGACTTGATGATCTCAAAGATCTTTTCCAACCTAGTTTTTTCCGTGATTCTGTGAAGAAGCTCTGCCTGGTTTGGGAACCTCAACCCCAGCTTCAGCAATGAATCAATCTGGCTGTAGTTCATGGTTCACACCATGCATGGCAGTGCAAGGACAAGCTAGGGTCAGGGTTTGAGGGGAAAAATGAGGAAGAGAGGTCCTTATGACTACTTGGGGTCATCACGAGGCTGGGACAGGGTGCCAGGCTGCTCCAGAGGCAGGGAGGAGACAGGCTGCCTCCAGCAGCTACCCAGAGCAGGTGCAGCTCTGAGGCCATCTGCAGTATAGTTGGGCCTGCAGTGTGCATAGCACCTGGTAGTGGAACCAGGATATGATCAGCACAGAAAATAACTTTCTCCCAGCCAAACATGTGCTTAGAGAAAAAAAAAAAAATCCTTTATTTATCTTTAAACTGGCCAATGCCAGCCCACTGATTGTCTTTATCCTTGAAACTTCTTGGTATTTTCTGGGAATTTAAGAAGTCTTGGCTTGCAGTAGTCTCTAGCTTTCATTATCCAGTTCAAGTAATGGTGCACCTGCATCACAGGTGGCTTGACTCTACTTATTTAGCCAGGCACAGTATTGGGAAAAGCTGGCATGTCCCATGTTCCTCTGGTAGATCTCCATCTGAACCTTTGGTCCATCACTGTTCAAGGTTCCTGAGGTTCTTTTCCTGTACAGAAAGATTGACCATGGTATTTTGGGAGTTCTTAACTACAAAACTATGTGTCAGATACCTTGAACAGGTGCCTGGCCTGCTCAGGACCAATATGGAGTTTGTATCTCGCTTTAAAGAATCAGCTAATCCCAAATTTGGAAGGCTCAGGTCTAACTTGTAATTTCACTGGCTATTAGCTTTTGGGTCTGGCTCAACTTTACACTGATCTAGGGAGCACAAAGCCCAGTGGGAAAAATGATCACAGCTTTCAGATGTACAAGCCGAACATACGAACACCAAGTCCTTGCCTTTCACATTGTTTTAAATAATAGTAGCAGCCACTCACGTTGGCCTGAATCATCACACAATAGGGGATGTACCAGAAAAGGTCGAGCAAAAAGGTTTTTGGAGTAGGTTTGGGAGATCTCACTGAATTCTGTCAATTGAATTCTCTCAGTACAAGTTTATTCAAGAGAAATATTACTAGTAAATTTCAATTAGCATGAAGATTTTTATCAAATCAGATTTTTTCACCTTAAAGTGCAGCAGTTTTTATCCAATACTTCCAGCCCTCAAACTAACCTATAAGGCTCTGCACACACAAGGATATTACAAGACTGCTGGAGAGAGATTTTTCCCCTGCCATGATAGAAGCAACAGTTGAAATCAGTAATTTAGAGATAGTTCTCCATTACTGTAGTGAATAGAGATGTTTCCCATTAAAGACTACTTGGCAAATCCTTTCCTCCATAGCTTTGACATAAACAGAATGGTTTGAGGTTTTTATCTCTTTACAGCTGTCATGATGAAAGGGAACATATCTCTGACTATCTGTTTGCCTTGTGTTATTTTCACTTTGAAAGTATGTGTTAAAGATAATATTGCAGTAAGAGAAATGGAAACACTGTAAGGATCAAGCTCAGCCATAAATCCTCAAGGTCACCTTAAATATAATTTATTTGGTATAAGCTAAAATAACTCAAGGAAAACAGATAAAGCAATAATATGAAGGCAAAGACTATATACCAACTGTATAGTCTTGAAAAAAATGAAAAATATGTGGTAAAAGAAGATGTAGAGCTTAGAAGCAGTGCTTAAATATGTGATAAGGTATTTAAAATTTTGCTGAAATAAGATACTGAGGTTGAGATAATCAAGACAGGGTTCCTGTGATTATGAAAGAGTATTTTGCAGTAAAGAGGTAGAGAATGCACAACATCCAATATTGCAGGTTCATGAACTGAATAGATTACGTCTATATGAGGATTGCATGCTTAAATAGAGACAAACTAATCAGTTCAGAAATACATGGTAGAGGGGTAGTATGCAATACTAGTGCTAGTAGGAGGGATATGAAACAGAAATACTCAGATGGCAGAAGGAGAGAAGCTGAAATCATCACCTTTGGACTGAGTTATGGGACAGCTGCAAGTAATATGAGCTCTTAGTTCTCATAGATCACTAAAGGAGTGCAGTTTGTACTTCTGATAGTACATCAGTAAAGAAATCCAAGCAATGAATCTGCTTTCAAGTTGAGTTTTGTGGCTGGGGTATGATAAGTGAGTCAAGGCCTTGAAAGGTCTGGAGTTAGCCATCCATAAAGCAGCTGATTGCACCAGTGTGCAGCCTCCCAGGTCTTGCTAGCAAGAGACTCAGACCCTGGAAGTACTAGTGAAAAATTATATTTACTTCTAATTTTCTCCCAAGATTAATAGCAATCCACTGGCATTTGTTATCTGAAAAAACGTCCGGCTGGACACATTTATTTCATCTTTTAGGAATATAAGCTACTAATTCTGTGAATATTGAAGGTAATGAAGCCTGTTTTTCTATGGACTTTTCAGTGGCTATTATTTACCTGAATTATATTTTCTGTTATGACTGCATATACCTAACATCTTCTACTGCAGAGCATTTTGACAGCAACATGTAGGCTGCCATGCACAGAAGTGTGAATTCATAGAAATTTGCTGACTGGTTAGGAAGTTAGTATATGTTGGCTCCTAAATGTTCAGTTCCTTGTGTCTCCTGCCTGGTTATCTGTTTCTATGAAATTTCTGTAAACTAGATATAGTTTCTCAAAGTCCACTGAAGCTGGGTAATGCTTTCAAGGTTATTGGAACTTGGGACAGACAGAGACAGAGATTGCATAAACCTTGTTTTCATATAGCCTACCAGGCTAAAATTGGATGGCATCCTATCTGAATGCTGAGCTGGGAACAGAACCCATTTTTATCTGCAAGCAATCTCCAAGTCCAGAAAAACAAATGAACAAACAAACAACAACAAAACAAACAAACAAAAAAAGAATGTGAAAACTGTAATCCCCATCTCATCTAGAGTATAAAGAATGGGGGATTGTGTCCATTTGCCTGTTGCTGGTGGTAGAGAAGGTATTTATGATTTCCTGTAATTACCTTAGGTTCATCATTACTTCACTGGGAATTTTGTATATAAGGAAAAGCAGGCTTTGCAGAACTATTACAGTTTGTGTGGATTGGGCTCCTTCTCCACCTTAAGTAGTCCAGGAAATAGTTATGCTGCCATAATGTAAAGATCATGTTTTTTTCTAAATTTCTCACTAGTTCATGAGGACACCCAAAAGAAAAGGTTCATTCCCTATACTACAGTTTCTTTATTAAGAAACTTTGTAAAGGAGATACAAGTTAACCAGACAAAAATAAGAAACCTTATTTTTTAGTGATTTTACTCTTTTTTCTTGTTTTCTTGCAAACAAGACCCTAGTCCCAGGATGCATTAGACTGATTTATAAGGGTTTGCAACAGTGACTTAACTGCAAAATATGCTAAGTTTCATAACTGAAGTGCAGGTAAAGTCACACGCAGGCCAAAACAACAACAACAACAAAAACCCCTCATACTAATGTATACTAAAACTTATACTAATGTGTCTTAAAAACGAATTCCACTGTCTTATTTTGGACTTTTAAAAGTTCAGTTTTGAAGCATATTTTTTTTTGCTCTCCTGAAGTATTATCTGTACTTGAGAATTGCTGCTGTTAGTGGTATTTTGTGGTAAATATTTTAGACACAATACTTGCATGTAATTTGTCACAGATACTTTCAATGCTCTGTATTTTCTGATGGTGGGGCCTAGGCACTGAGTTATTTTACATGAATAAAACATAAGCAGTATTTCATAACTGAATTGTTTCTGATGCATTTCACAGCTACAGGTAGCTGTCGTTGTTGCAACACTGCACGATCATCTGCTGTGTATACTTTATAGTTGCTCTTTGTTCATCACTTGTGTACAAACCTTAAATTCTGCATTAGTTGACAAATGAATGAGATGATTATATTCTATAAGAACATGGGTTTTGCCCATTCCTCCACAACTCTGATGCTGTATAGGAACTGTGTTGCACTTGCTGCAATACATGCTTCCTATACCTTTTGGGGAAAATGACCCCTATTTCTCTTGTTTACATATTCTCACCTTTCTTTTTGAAAAAAAAATTAGCTGAATATTGATGAGGAAAAACCAAAACTGACAACAATCCACAGATCTAGACAAAGAATAAACCTTTGGATCGACTGAGTGAATGTCCTCATGATCATACTTTTAATGCTTTTGAATAACGTCTTTCAGAACAAGGTTTTTACAAATTATATGCAGAACCATTTGTCTTTACCTTAGAGGAGTAGCTTTGGGTGGCAGATGTGGCCACCTTCAGTCATGCATATAGGCATAGAATAATACTATTCTGAGCAGTCCCATTGATCTTAGGCTCATCTAATTTACATGTGATCTGTGCTGCAGTTTCTGATGGAGGAAAGTACAGACAAGAATAGTCTCTATAATTTCTAATGCATGGCCTGTCTAGTTTTATTAAAATTTGCTTTATGAAGAGTTAAACCTATCACTGTGAAGCTTTTTAAATTATGTAGCTCCTCAGGGGAAGATTTCAACTACCAATGGAATATTTGGCCCATAAGCACTCAAAGTTATTTAAATTTTCAAAAGGATATGTTTTTGACACATATTTGGGAAAAATAATGGTATGTGTATGAGTTACATAAACCTCCGAGAAGATCTATTTTCCTGTGTTTGAAGGTTGTGTGAGTGATTATGACTGTCTCACATCACTAACACAACAAAATCAGTATGTCACTATGCAATAAATAAATGGGGTTTGCTATTTTTAAAATTTATATTTAATTTGATCAGCACCAAGAAAATCCACTTTTACTTAAAAAGTTCCCATACTGTTCTTCTAAAACACCTTGCGAGAAATCTGATATTGAGTTCTCCACATTTCATTTAGGATTCTCCCACCTGGTGTAAGACTCAAGAGTCAATCTGTGCAACCTTCTGCATAGTTTATTCCATTCTTGATATAAAGAGATTGATTATGGCATCAGTCTTACAGATACATGAAGTACTTTTCAGAGCCACAAAATATAACAGAAATGGTACCTGTAACAGATAAGTAAGAGACAACAGAAGGTGCAGCCTTAGGAGCAACAACGTGAACAGATAACATTGAGGAAAATATTTCACATACAGCCTAAAGCCTGTTCCTGGTATTTTAGCGTAAGTGTTCTTTATTGTATGCATTGCAGCAGTAAATAGCATATTTATCAGTTGCCTATGTCAAGACATCTTTGATAGCCTGATTATTGTAGCAAAATAATAGACCATTTGGTCAACTTTTAAAATCACATTGTGTTAGCCTGCCAGTTAAACAACCTGCAAAAACGTGTATTTTGGGAGCGCTGTTCAAAACATTACCAGTGTAAGGGTTTTGTTGTGGACGCTGAAAAGCTTTTAGCAGAGAAATCTTTCAGCTTTCTGCACCATTCTGTGAGAGCTCTTCTTTTCTCACAGAAACTATGAAAAACAGTGCTACACTTTTTGTAAACCAATCCCTTTATCTTGCACCTGCAAGTTGTTATGTAGAATTGTTATGATATTGACTGAAAAATATTTTGGAATGGGTGTTGTGGGTTCTAGCCAATCAGTATGGGAGGTGGATGGTCAATGACCAATGATCTTATGCCACCTTTGTGAACCAAGGTGTATAAGCTTGTCAGCAATTAATTAATAAATCTCTCTTCATCTTTCTATTCTTTCTGAACTTGGACTTTGTGTTGTTTTTCTCTCCAGCTGTGGTACAACAGCGACATTTAGTTGGGATATTTGCTGTTCAAAAGTGCTATCAGAGACAGTGTTCATGTTTCTATTGTAATATGCTCTGCAGTATTTTAGTGGAATACATATAGAAGAGATGGAACTAGAAATTAATATTTTAACTTATCATTATCATCAAAATAATTTGTCATGGAACAGATGATTCTATAATTGCATTGCAATTATCTTAAGAAGTATAATTTGTTATGTCTGATTTTTTGTCCACTTTTGCACTTCTTCAAAATAGGATTCTATTAAAATGTTTTTCATTACTGTCATGAGAACTGCATTGAAATATTTTATTGATCATTTAATCAAGCTATTATTGCATGGTCTCTTACTGCAAAAATGGTTCAGTCTGTGTGGTGGGTTGACTCTGGCTGGATGCCAGGTACCCTGAACCAAAGCCATTCTATCAGTTCCCTGCATAACTGGACAGAAGAGTGAAAATACAACAAAAGGTTCATGAGTTAAGGACAGGAAGAGTTTGCCTGTGACAGTAATTGCCAGTTACTGTCACAGGCAAAACAGACTGAACTTGGGGATGTTAATTGAATTTATTACTAACTAAATGAGAGCAGGATAGTGAGAAATAAAAATAAATTTTAAAACCACCTTCCTTCCCACTTCTCCCTCCTTCCCAGTTCTACCTCCTCACAAGCTTTACCTCCTACCCCCCAGCAGTGAAAGGAGACAGGGAGTGAGGGTTATAGTCAGTGCATCACATGTTGTTCCTGTGGCTGCTCAGGGAGAGGGGTCCTTCCCCTGCTCCAGCATGGGGTCCCTTCCATGGGAGACAGTCCTCCATGAACTTCTCCAGCGTGAGTCCATCCCACGTGGGTCACTCTTCCATGGGGTGCAGTGCTCAAGGCACAGCCTTCTCCAGGATGGGTCCCTCACAGGGTCACAAGTCCTACCAGGAGACCTATTCTAGCATGGGCTCCTCTCTCCTTAGATCTGCTGGTCCCTGCCAGGACCCTGTTCCAGCATGGATGTCCCCTGGATTCACAACCCCCTCTCAGGCATCCACCTGCTCTGGTGCGGGGCTCCTCCACGGGCTGTGGATGGATCTCTTCATTCCTGTGATCCTCCATGGACTGCACCACGGGCTGCAGGAGAATCCAGCTCTGACCCCTGGAGCACCTCCTGCCCCTCCTTCTGCACTGACCTTGGTGTCTGCACAGTTGCTCCTCTCACATAGTTTTACTCCTCTCTTGCCTGGTGACAATTACATCTGCAAAATAACATTTTTTTTCCTTATCACAGGAGCATTCCTATCATTCATGACTGGCTCAGCCTTGTCCAACAGCAGGTTGTCCTGGAGCTGCCTGGCACTGGCTCTGCCAGACACAGAGAAAACTTTGGCAGCTTCTCACAGAAGCCCTGTAGCCTACCCCACTACTCAAACCTTGCCACAGTAACCCAGTACAGCCCAGATGGACTTTTTACAAAGAGTATGTTCCTACAGAAGTGTCTTTAGTCAGTACACAGGGACAGTGTATTCATTTCTGTAACACCCTACATAATTTGGTTACTTTTAAAGGAATCAGAGAATTCCATTCCAACAAAGAGCAATGGCATTTCTAAACATAATAATACCATATAAAATTATCTGTGTATTTTTTGTTCTGTAATACAGGAGAGAGCTAGTTGTTGGATGGCACTGTGGAGATTTGAAGAATACAGACTTAAGTTTCTTAAAGATTAAACTAACTTTTTTCCTTCTTTTTTTTTCAATGAGTTGTGCCTATTTCAATATGTATGTAGTGCTCACAGATCTCTGATTCTAGATAGAGTGCTATTCATTCATAATTGATTGCTTCTCTGTAGCTTTGGCTTTAGATTTCAAAAATTAACCTCTAAATTTTTCTTCCTTTTTTGAGTGGTGGTTACCACAAAAAATATGCATTTGTTGCTAAATAGATTAGAGAATTTCCATTTTATCTTGCAGCTGTGAGCTTCACAGAGCTTTGGCTGACCTTACATGTTGTCTTAGCAAAGGGTCCAGTAACAGGATTATAAACCTGCAGTTTAAGGCTTGGTGTCTCAGATAAAGCAACAGTCATTAAGAATAAGTAGATCTAACTGTGCACTTCATTTCTAAATGTTTAGTATGTTGTGTGTCCTATAATCTTTTAACAACCAGTGTCCCATCAGTATAAATATCCTAAATAGCATCACCATAACTGGGAAATAATCTAAAATAACCAGAAATCATTTTATGCCATCTGTGAATGGAAAAAAATAGCTGTATAACATATGTATAAGGTCTGAAGAAGTTTTTAGCAGTGGTAAAAATATCCCTTTCACTAATTATGACATATGTTATTCAATTGATAGTTAACTTGTTTGAAATTAAAACCAGAGTTGTAATACAAGTAGCCTGAACATTCAAAGGAAAATGTACAACTTTTATTGTTATGCATAAGACAAACAGCAAAATGGATGACATGAATAGGCCTAAATTAGACCATGAGAAAATAAAACCTACAGATGAACATGTTTAAAACCATATAAAATTACTGCTTAAGTCGTTTGGAAAATAGGGGGGAAAAGAAATGCTTGAAGGACAGATTTTATGAATTGAGGAATTCACAGCTTATTTTGGAAGTGTGAAGATTTCACTGATGTAACACAGTCATGAAATCTGTGTTTCTGAGGATGTTTATGTGCAAAGTAGAGTGTTTGGACATTTCTGTGAGCAAGTGTGAAGAGCAAGAAGATTTTATCTCTCAATTTAAATTAAACATAGGGAAAAAGTTGGCTTACATTTTTCCAGTCTGCTGATTTGATTTTCTTTCATATAATTTCATGCTCTGTGAGAAGAACGTTCTTGAGGGAGTACATGCCACTATGAGGATAGGTGGAATACAAGAATATCTGGTGTGCAAGGATATCTAGCTAACAACTAGTCACCTTAAAATACAAGGACAAGAAGCAAGAGAAGCATTAAACACTGATACAGCAACACTGAGGAAGAGGAGATAGCATGACAATGAGAAATACAGGGGTCCTTTGGACACTGACTGATGGCCACTGAAGGAGCCTCTGAAGCATGGCCTTGAAGAAGTTCAGCCAGAATTTTGATGCTGAAAGAACAAAGAAAGCAAGGAGCAAGATTATCGGAGACCTCATGGGGAGGTGCAAGCTTCCACAGGAACATTTGAAGGGACTTCAGAGGTTCTGTAAAACTTACCAAGGCTTTTGCAGGGGGATTGTGGGAATGAACAAATTGTATCATATCACACATGACCAAATGCGGGGAAAGGAAGAGAGGGTGAAGGTCCAGAGAGGAATGAGTGGAAAAAGGAGAGAATAAAATGTATTGGTCATGAGTGAAACAGACTCTCGGCCAGTAGAGTTCCCGAGCTAAGCCTTTGGGCTTGATAACCTCTGTGTGGCTTATCATGCAGTTCAACTATTGTTCCCACATGGATGTGTCTGATCAACAGTGAGCTTCACAACAGACTAGCTGATGTTTGGGATGGGTGTTCAGGGTGGTGACACACGTATGCTGACACCACAGGATGAAGGGGCCCATGGTTCCAGGGGATAGTGACGGGAGAGATGGGTGTGTGCGTGTCTGTGAACAGCACAGCTGGAGTAGCTGCTGAGTTGAGTAAGAAGACTGTGAGCTTGGCACTGGAGGGGCTGGGGGTCTGATAGTCTGTGGTCTGAAGGGACCACAGAAGAAAGGAAGAAAGCCTTATCTGTGCATGCTATCAAGCATTGAGCCTGGTTAGCTGGCAAGTAAGGCATGATCAGGCCACCAGTTTTGTTCATGTTCATGTTAGTACTTTTCGTGTAAACCTGTGGGTGTGCAGGAGCCAGTGAAGGCACTGCCCTCTCCTTGGGTTGCTCTGTGCTGCCAGACGTATGTCTGTGCATGTTTGGGAGACCTGTCTAGCCGAAATTCTGAACCTGGGAAAAGCCCCAGTAGCATACTCAGCAACAGGGAAAAGCCCTGGGGTCTGACAGCCCACCAGGTTAGCTTACCTTAACAGCCAGCCCCATGTCCTTATGTCTGTGTATCTACCCCATGGTCTTGCTGTGTACAAACATAAGAGCTGCATGTTGGCAGATGCACTTGGCTATATGGAGAAGTCAGTATGTCAGTAATTTGTGGCCTTGCTTTGTAGCTCATTCTCAGAGGTGGTGATAATGATTTTATAAACATACATATGTCCCAGAATTTGAAAACTTTCTGGGGATAACTGCAGTTAATGTGCAACTGCAGCAGAGAAGTCTGAAATGTCTGTCTAAAATGCAGGTGTGTTTATTGGAGCCCTATTTATATATTATGGTAGCACACTGATTTAATGTCTTATTTCAAGTCCACCAAGTGGATCTCTGGGAATGACATAGCTTTTGCCATCAATATGATCAGACTGAAAAGTTGTTTTTCTGTCTTCATTTTTATTCCCAAATGTACACTTTTGACACTTGATTTGTGACAGCTGACACCTCAAAACTTATATATGGCTCAAGAGTTGAGCAGCACAGGGCCAGACAGAATGAGCTATCTATAATCTCTCAAACATACAGTACTCTCTGACATCGAGTGTGAAAATCATCAGCCTGAGAATAGTGTCATATAGAAAAAAATACTAAAATTAAGTAGGAAATTACTTGAGTTTTGATTTAGAGAATGTTACACTTTTAAACTACCCCATATCTATTTTTCATCCCCTTCTCTTTCTTTTCAAGGATATAGTAATAAAAATTTTATTCCTGTATTTCAAATCCACTCACATGTCCCTGTTGATGAGGGAAGGTGCGGGAAGGGAAGGCAAGGCAAGGCAAGGCAAGGCAAGGCAAGGCAAGGCAGAAGAAAGAGCCAAAGTCTTTCCCAGCAGGTTTCTGGATTTTTCAGTGCTTCACTAGAAGAAGGGACAACTAAACTACAACGATAGACTTTGTTTTCTGTATTTGCTTGAAAAGGATCATTGAAATGAAGGTAGAATTTTCCAGGCTTTTTTTACCAGGAAAGGAAAACTGAAGTTGCTACACCCCGAGTTACTATGCCAAACTTTTATGTCTGTTTAAAATCAGTTTGCTGTAAAGCTGTATTTTTCCCAATGGGACGAAACATATTTTGTATCTTGAAAAATCTGGAAGATGACTTTGAATGTTTGGAAATGTTTAATTCCACTACTACGTGTGATCATATATAGATGATGTTTTTAACTCCTTAGTGTTGGTCAGATTGGAGTTTGGGTGAGAATGGCCTGCCTTCCTCCAAGAAAACAAATGCTGGAAGAGATTTTGTAGGTAAAATGTACCTGATGGCCACAAAAAATGTACAGATGGGTAAGAGGCTTAGAAGAAAAGACAAATACATGATTTCAGGCCTCCATATATGATTAGCTAAGTATGTTTTGAGAATAGTTACACTCACAATTTGGAGAGAGAGACCTGAGTGCATGGGAAAGGCTATTTCAACCTCCTTGAACTGGGAAATTTGCAAAAATGTATGAAAGCAATTCTCAGACACTGAAAGGATTTTTTGTATCAGAAAGTCAGAAGGCCTTTCAAAGGAGCTAAATTTCATAGAATTGTAGACTCATAATCATAGAATAGTTAAGGTTGGAATGGGTTGGAAAGGTCATGTAGTCCAACACCCCAGCAGTAAGCAGGGACATCTTCAACTCCATCAGGTTGCTCAGAGCCTAGTCCAGCCTGACTTTGAATATTTCTAGGGATGGGGCATCCGCCAACTCTCAAGGTAACCTGTGTCACTTTCTCACCACCCTCATAATAACAAATTTCTTCCTTATATCTAGCCTCAATTTACTCTCATTTAGTTTAAAATCATAGCCCTGTCTCCTATTGCAACAGGTCCCACTAAAAATTTGTCCCCATCTATCTTATAGGCCCCTTTACGTATTGAAGGGTCTCCACTGGCACCTTCTCTTCACCAGGCTGAATGACTCCAGCTGTCTCAGCTTGTCTTCAGGGGAGAGGTGCTCCATCCCTCTGNCATCCCATCCCTCAGGTGTGTCAGTCTCACCTCTCAGCTCTGTGTTGTCTGCTGCCTTGCTGAGGGTCTCTCAATCCCTCTGTTCATGCCACTGATAAAGACATTNCCTGTGCTGGGACCCCAAAGCTGGGTGCAGTGTTCCTGGGGTCTCACCAGGGCAGAGCTGAGGGGCAGACTCCCCTCCCTCCCCTGCTGCCCACACTGCTCTGGATGCAGCCCAGGACACGTTTGGCTCTCTGGGCTGTGAGTGCACATGGCCAGGTCATGTCAAATTTTCACCCACTAGTATCCACAAGTCTTTCTCTCCAGAGCTACTCCCAGTCTCACCATCCCTAGTATTGATTCCAGGGGCTGCCCTGACGCATGTGCAGAACTCATGAGGTTCACATGGATCCACTTCTCAGTCTNTGAGGGACACCACTTGTCACCAACCTCTGTCTGGGCATTAGCCTCATTACTGGTAATTAGCTGCCTCATGCATCAGGGATCAGAGGGAAGATGTGACATTTCTCCCCAAAACAGATCAATAAAAAAGTTGCAGTAGAAAGAGACATAAATACACACTGAATGTTTTATTTAGTTTAAGTATGTTTAAATGGGGACCAAAACCAGCCACAGTGTCAGGAAAAGGCTTGTTTCCGTTCTATTTTGATGGGACATCTATTTTCCATTTTGACCTACCAAAGAGAAGCAGTATTGTTTGGCTCACTAGAGTCTAGGTCAGGAAACTGAGATGTTTTATGATGCCATTGGGATGGTATCAATTTCATTGAAGTTTATAACCCAGCAGTGAAGAATACTAATTTACAATCATGTTTTTAAAACAAAGGACCTGCTGAAGTATTTTGTGGAAGGTTCAGTACTGCAGCTGAGTGCCAGCTGTGCTGACCTATTCTTAGGTTTAAATTATGTTGTTGCATTTCTAGGTCTCACTAAGGTTTACAAATAAGGGTAAATTCTGAACCCCCAAGAAAAGTAGTTTGGAGTTTGCTCGAAACACCTGATGTTTGGTGAGCACCAGGCATCATTTAGATCTGCAGCAGATGATGCTCAGGGGGCCTGCATGGCTCGACATAATGTGCGTTATGGATAGGGATGATATTCTAGGCATTTTTAAATTCAGAGTTTAAGTTTTTGAAGATCTCAGGAGAAGCTAAACAAGCAGAGATTGAAATCACAATCTGAAATTTGTTTTTTAAACTTGGAGACATTCATGCAGGATATAAGACCAACTCTGCTTTTCTTTTTTCCTTTCTTTTTTTTTTTTGTCTTGTGTAACTTTTAATAATAAAGAGTCTACAAGCTTATATCTTTATAATAATCCATCCCCTTTGCATTCACTATTTCTGCTGCCTGCCTGTACAAGTGCAGGCTGAGCAATAGCAGAATACTTCTGTTGCCTGGGGTTAGGGTGACGTAAACAGTGGGAGAATCCTTCTGCAGTGCCCTGTCTGAGTATCCCATCAGTGCCATTTATGGTACCAATTAGCACTTGTGAATCCTCTTCCAGCTCAGCATTTTGGTGGCTTAGAGTTGCTGATATCACAGATTGAATTTACTGGGTGAATTTATCTTTCTTTTGTTCATTTCTTCAAGCTTTTAAAGCTAAATAAACAAAGTGTTCTTTAACTTTCTAGCCATAAATTGCTTAAACTTGATTATGTTTGCTTTTGGATAACAAAAAGCTCTATTCAAGTAAGCTGTGTAACACGTGTAAAGATAAGACTTTTCTTTGCAGTCTGATTATGGCTTTGGACAACACTTTAAAGCCTACTAGCAATTGTAAATCAATATATGTCGATTAAATATACATGTGGCTGCCAGATCAAATTTGTTCTATATTTATTTACTCAGTTCACCTGCTACCAGTTATTTCACCTTTTATCAAGTGCAAGCAGCATGAAGCTAACAAAGAAGAATGATGCAAATGTAATGATCCTATTGACTGAGTCAAAGATTCGTTGCTTAAGAGAGATTGACTGCATCTACTGAAACAGAAGATACTTAGGTAATGGACTTAGATGAACTAAATATCAACTGAAACTCTTACAAAATGGACATCATGGTGTTGTCCTCCTGAAAATATCTAGATAACAGTCAGTTCTTGTCAGCAGCTCTACCACAGCTCTGCTTCTCGGAACATTAAGGTGTACCATAATGGCCTCCACAGCTCAGAGAGTTCAGAAATACCACAGAATGAAAACACAAGGTAGTTTCACTTCAAAATACTAAAAATAATTCACAGCTATGGTTTTCCTTAGCCTTACAGAAGATACAGCCCCTTTCTTTTCCTTTACCAGTTGCATGGCCAGGTTTCCTGTAGCTTGATTTCAGCCCTGCCTGTGATCCTACACTGCAAGTGAACAGTAAATATAGAGAGCTGTCAAGTACAGCACTATTTTCCCTTAGGAGTAAATGGGGAATCAATACTGCCTGAACTCTGTATCTGCTGGTGCATCTGCATTGCTTGTATAAATTGTTATTCCTAATAAGTGACTAACTCAGCATCCATTTGTCTACTTTAATGTGATTATTTCAAGATTTTGCTCTATTTCAAACAATCCTCTAGACAATTGCATTGTTACAGGAAGGTACCATTTCTGTGACATTATCTGGCCAAGTTAAAATGGGTGATGGGAACTTAGGTTCATACACTGGAAATGCTCTCTCCACTTAATGCTTTTAAGATGTGTGAAGATTTTCCTTGTTCATTCAATGGCCAGTGCATATGAAATCTCATCTTCCTGATGGAAAAAGAAGTCCAGTCATTTATTTGCATAAACACTGAATCACTCAACTGTTGCGGCCCGAGGTGGGAGAGACCAGCACACCAATATGATGTGGAATCGTACTCCGTTTATTATTTCCAGCGGCTACATTTTATACCTTTTGGACATCTATATCATGCATCACGCGATATATTATTGGATAAAATACATTTTCATGCGGCTAGCACGCGCCTAAACTACCTATATGATTGGTTGGCCGAAGCTAAGCTATATTTTGCTTTCATGGTTATCTGCAAGCACTAACATCCTCTACTTCTTCTTTTTTCTGCCAACTTTCACCATGTCAAGGCTCGGTCATGGACATAACCAACGAACATATGTATTCTTTCAGATAAACTCTTCAAACTAATTCCGCTCGCTAAATTCGCTCATAATAGTTTAACATACCTAGAGGCCCAACACTCAACCATCTTCAATGCTCTATTTTTAAAATACATTTAGGATGTAGACTTGTCAGTTTTCCAAGATTGGGAGGTAATTGCCAATCCTGGTGCCCCAGACTAACATCCAGCTCACAGTATCAGATTGGTTACGGGCCTCATCCTTCACCTGCCCCTGTGCCAGCACTCCATTTTTGGTACATTGTTGTAATTTGAGTCAGAGATGTCTCAATGAATAGGGAGAGACCAAAATATAAGATCTGGTAGTAATGGTCTTTCTTTAGCACAACCATCAGTGATTTTCCAATGGATTGTAATAGGTATAATCTAGCTAACTTTCTATAATAACTTTCTATAAAATACAAAAGCAGAGCAGCTGCAGGAGAATATGCTGTAGTCTCCTGAGGATCACTTACATGGACTTTTATCTGTCCATGTACCTAAAGATATAGTGACAAAATGGTCTTTTTGTTCCTGTGGTTTGCACAGTGCAATGCAATCTGTTAATTGCTGCAATGGGCATTAATCATTATTCATACATATGTGTGGAGTTTTCATTTATTGGTCAATCTGACTTTGATAAGAGGCATCATTATTACAGTCTCCATGAGTTAATGAAGTGGTAAATGCTTCTGTCACATGTCTTGGAAAGGAAAGTCAAAGAATGTGATGAGATGAAGCATTAAAGCTTGCATTGAACAATTCACTGGTTTTTTTTTTAATGTCACCTTTCTAATAGTAAAATTATTTATATTTCTATACATTTTGCTTGTTTGTGGGGTTTCTTTTGTAAAAATAAGAATTTATGTCATCTGATTTCAAAGCAAAAAATATGTCCTCCACATTTGATCCACCGAAGAGGGACAGTGCACTAGCAGCCTGCTGACACATAGCCAGACTCAGACTCATCAGAGCTCCTCCATTAAGAATTAGAAGTGTCAAGCAAATAGGAGAACGTATAGTTTAATTTTCTTCTTTCCATTTTGGATGGTTCTGCCAGGGCTCTCAGCCTGCATTCTGACATGGAAATGCTTACACTTGTACTGACCTGCATGAATGTGAGATATTACTGTGAATACAAGGCCAAAACCAGAAAGCCTTTGAGTCAGAGATCCTGTTCATGTGCATAAAACTGTGCCAACCTCTGCAAGAGCAAGGCTCGGGGGAGTAATTAGCACAGATGGTTTTGTGTGGCAAATATCTGTCTGTTAGGGCCTGGCCTGAGACCAACAACTCATTTTATACTGGTCAGTGAGCAACGTTTCATATCAGCTGTAGTTTACTCCTGGTCTGAACTGAACTGGAAATGAAGAAATGGGATTTGACCTCTTAATGGGTCCATTTCTCTTTCCAAAAGTTTGAAATGCTAATACATGATTTTTTTATAGACTTATTTGAAATTAATTTGAAAGTCATGCTCTAGCTACTATTCCTTTTATTATATGTTCTCATGAAACAAATAGTAAGGATAATTGAACTAAATGAATATTTGAATATTTTCATGGTCTAATTCAATTCACTGTAGTTCTCTTCTGGCCTGAGTTAGCATGGTTTGGGTTTTAGTTTTTTGGGTTTGGTTTGGTTTTTGTTTTTGTCTTTGTTTGTTTTGGGGTTTTTTTGTAGTTTTTTTGTTAGTTTGGGTTTTTTGGTTTGGTTTGGGTTTTTTTGGTTTTTTTTTGAGGGTTTTTTGTTTGGTTTTGTTCATTCTCACTTTTCTGAAAGAGATTTTTAGTTCTCTTATGTTACACAAACCTTCCTCCTTCCCCAGAGGAAGTTGTGTTAGGACTACTAGGCCATTTTTTGCATGTGTGTGGCCTCTCCTTGCTGAAGGCCCAGTAAGTGACTTCTGGTCTCCAGTTTATTCCTTTGAGAACATGTAATACTTTCAATGTATAATTCAGCTAAATTAGCAAATCCTGTTTTGTTAGAACCCCCTCACTAAATGAGCAGGGAGCCTAATTAGATGTCAGCCCCCTGGGGTACACCAGCACCTGCAGAAGCAGGCTTAGATCTCAGGTGTAAGCCTGGGGGTGATTTATCTCTCCCCTCCCACCCCTTCCCTTACCAGACTTGTTATTTTACCTTTAAATGCTGATGGATTGCCAGCTCCTGAGCTGTGATGGATTCTGTGTGGCAGGGTGGGTGACAGTGAAGCAGCTGTGTGAGAACAAAGGCTGGATTGTTGGTGCTTCAGTGATCCTATCTGTGGGGTTCTTTCTTTTAATGGCAGCAATTTAGACATTTTATAATTTGGCAGTTTTCTGGTTATATTAGACTTCTGCACCCAATTTGTGAGAATAGCAAAATTTTGGCATCTCTTTAGAATAAGAGTGTTTATAGCACACCTCTCTTAGTTTGGCAAGAGCACATTTCCACTATTCTTCATTGATCCACTAAGTTTTCCCTCTTAGTGCAGGGGAAATAGAGTAACACAACATAGATGAGAAGGCAAGTGTGGTGGGGAGAAAAACATAGTGAAAGGAAGAAGGAAATATGTCATAAAATTATCTATTAAAAATACTTTCTACAATACTTTCTTGCAAAATGCTGTTTTCTGCATATAATAAGAAATATTTCTCCTTTCTGTCTGTAACTTTAAGTACCACTGCAGATAAGATACTTCAATGTTGGTATTCTTGTTTAAACTAAAATGCAAAACTCCAATAATTCCAAAGACAAAGGAGCCCAAGGGCAAAGTAGTAATTAACACGTGAAAAAGGTTGCTGGGGGAAAAAAACCCTTTATGTATTTGCATGCTAATGTAAATTAGAAATTAATAAATTTCTGGAATAGTTAAAATGATTAAATATTTACAGCTTTGTTCAATATTTGAAATTACACTGCCAAATTTTTAAAAAACACCTGTGCTCTCAGCAAGGTGACACCATGAGAATTACTTTTAGTATTTGTTCTTTAGTTTTCTTTATAATTCTTTTATTTTACTTTATAACTGATCACAGTAAATATGTGATCATCCTTCTACTCCCTATAAAGGTAAACTACTCTGAGAACAATTTGCATGAATCTATAATACCCTGTTGGCATATGGCTTTGCTAACAATGTATATACACAGACAATATGAAAGCATCTTTTGGGGGATTTTTTTTTTTTGTATAGTCAAAAAAAATGTCTGAGCTTGTAACCATACTATCAGGAAACAAACAAAAAAAAATCAGGGGTGTAACTACTATTATGGTGGAAAAAAGATAATACAGAGAAAGTCATGTGTAGGTAATAGAAAACTGTGAAATAATGGGTTCTTCTGGTACTCAGCAATTTTATATCAAAGAAACAAGCTCCTGTTTTATGGTGGTAAGCAAGAAGGAACCACAGAATTTGCCAAGTTATCTTCTAATTCTCAAATATTATACAGGTAAAAGAAAAAAAAAAAAAACACCGAGAGATTTCTTAGGTTCTTCAGCCTTGGATGTGTTACAGCTCGATATCAGAGTCTTATCACAGATTGTCTGTGCAAGGTTATATAAATAACCAAGGCTTCATCAGTGAAGTGTATTTTCCTTCCTATTTCTCCCTCATCTGTAACAAATATACTCTTTGTGTGTGTGTATGTTAGTCTGGGTTGAAATTGGATTTTTGATTACATATTCAATTTAAAATCTAAGAGTTTTTGAACAGAATGGAAATCTGGCTTAAAAAGAGGAAGAGAAAATGGAAGGGAGGCTGTAAAGGGAAGTTTTGACTTTGCATAGTGTTGGTAAAAGGCCAATCAAAATTCATGTTAGCAGGTGCTTTTATGGTTTGAGGCTTTTTCCACATAAATAATTTTTATTTATGGAAAAAAAAGAAATCTTATGAACTTTTAAGACCTAAACTCTGGTCTGAAAGAAGGGTAATCTTAGATCAGATACTGATATAAAAGAAATTAGAAAAAAACATTTTGTCCAGCTCAAGTTGGAGAGACGGTTTTGCTTATTGTTTTTTTAAATCTGTAAGCTACCTGAGAAACCAGCTGATTTCTTTTTAAACCTGCATGGAGTGTGAATTTTCTGAGGAATGCCTTCTGCATTCTGTCATTCTGTAGTGCACATGCATGCATAGATGAAGACTGTGAAGTAAATTTAAAAAAATATTTCTGAATGCTTTATAGATATGGAGATGAATTGTTGCATTTCATATTCAAAGTATTGTGAACTGAAGTCTTCAGCTAGTACTTCCTCTCATGTTGCTCATTTTCACTGTGAAAAACTGGTAACAGACTTAACATCTGTGTTTATCCAATATATCAACAGATGCTTTACTAGGAATTGCACCTTCTTCAGGAATTACACCTTCTCCTTAAGCAATTAATCTTGCTGTAGCAGAATCCTTATGTGGTGTTCTGATCAGTGGAAGGCAGGGGTTATTTATTATAATTATATTTAGTTATCTGAAGGGCACTAATACTCAGTATTTATGTTCACATTCACCCGGGCATGCACAGAAGAGGAAAAAGTTTCAGGAATAACTGTGGTTGTCTAAACCAGTAAGGCTACATGGCAGGAAGGGAAATGACAGATTACATCACTTACTACTCAGAGACATAAAGAAGCATTTGTTATATTCTTTATTTTAGGATTTTTTAAAGAGGACTAGTGATAATCTCCATTATTACCCTCTAGATTCACTAATTTTACAGGAAAAAAAAATGTTTCCTGTGTTTTTAAGATCCTTTTAGTACTCAAAGCATGGCTATGTATTAGAACTAAAGCACTACAATGAACCAAAAATATTGTTTAGCCAAATGTTTATTGGAGGGATTTAGAAAATAACATAAATTCCTTGAATTCAATTAATGCTCTAAGAAATGTTTGGGATACAATCTGAGGCAGATTACATACTAGGATGATGTGACTGTCAAGCAAATTAAATGAATCATCTCCATTGTGTGAAGTGACAGAATAATGAAATTTAAATCCAAATAATGACTTCATTTATCTTAATTTAGGGGCTGCACCCTAAATCAGGTGCAGATATGAGATAGAATAGTCTGAAAATTGACACTTGTAAACTCTGGAAGATTGTCTGTCTGCCTTTTTTTTTTTTTTTTTGTCTGAAGGATACTTATTTAATTACCAATTATATATTTGATCAGAACAGAGCTAAACCATTCTACTAAACCTAGAGCTGCATAGACAGCACATGTTTTTAAACACTTTTTTTCTAAAAAAGCTTTATGTCAAGTCTAATAGAAGCTATTTAACATTTTGTCAAAAATGTGATTCCTGTGAGCTACTCTGCAATATTCTTTTTATCAGAGCCAATCACTTACGAAGAAAGTTTGTAGGGCAAAACCTTCTCAAAACTGATTCAGTTAAACTGAAATGTGTAAGAATTTCTGAATTTAAAATTTGAGCTAAGAACCTGTGTGGGAATATGACAATTCTTAATAGTTGTTTATGGATGCTTTTATAATTGCAGTCCTGCTGCTTAAATTAACTACAAGAAATTCAGTTAACAAGGTACATCTGACAAATGGGTCATACAGAGCCACCTTCTTGATTTTTCTTTCTTTCATTCTTTCATAAATAAATGAAGAAAATTTCAAGCTGTTTGTGCTCAGATCTGTAAGATCATTTGCAATACAAGCGATTGCATTTCAAATAGGATTGGGGGCATTTTTTTGTCCTGGGTTTTGAGGCCAGTATTAACATTTCATAGTTTCCTTAATAATGAAAGGCACAACAGGGAAAACTAGTATCTATCTAATGAAAAAGAATATCTAGTGATTGCTATGAATAAACCAACAGATCTTCTAAAGTGTGTAATGGCAAGCTGCAGAGTTAAATGAAAGCGAGTGATGCTCATTAGAGTCTGCTATGACACCTAGTTAGATTCATTAGTGCACAAACAAAGGTTTAAACTGCAGAAGACAGGCAGAGAGTTTCATCTGCAATGGGTTGTAAGTGAACAAAAGGAAAAGGGAACTCTTGAGAAAGAAAATCATGTTGCAAAAGTGCCACACGGGAAACTAATTCATTACTGGTTGCTTACCTTAAAAAACCCTAAATTCTCTTTGGGCCACTTGTATAAAAAATAAGCATCTAAAAATCACAAAATCCAAAATGAAATAATCAAAGTCTCTGAACTGGCCTTCTGATCCTTAACAAGCTCTGTACTTTAAGATTACCTGTCTTAAACCTATAAACCAACTCTCCATCAAGGGATATTTCTGCTGCTGTTTTCCAGCAGGACATTAAAGGTGATGATATCCTGTTTTAAAAGATGCTGCCAATTTTTATTTATTTTAAATATTCTATCCTCATTTGTGTTAACATTTTAGGTTATTAATAGAAAAGAATATTAACTTGCTAATTTCTTGCCACTATTTATGTGAGTCATTTCTTTTTGACCTGGCCGAATACAATGGCCTAGATGATTTCATTGCATTTTTGAGCTGCTAGCACAACAGCACTGAATTTAATAATATAGCTGTGATGCCAGCTCCTGACAACAGGAAGGGAGTTCCTGGGAACTCCTTGCAAAGGGACTTCCTACTCTGGCACCCGCGGAGAGGAGCAGGCTGGGGCACACTCCTTTCCCGGAGCGGGGAGAGGAAGCCAAGAGGCAGACACTGCCTCAGGACTTCTCTGTTGGAAGGAGGAGGTAGGAAGCCAGGACCAGCAGAAGGGGACACAAGCGGTGCTGTCCTGGCTTGTGGTTCTGCTGGTGGGGAAACAGTGAAGGGTAGAGCAGCAGAAGCAGTTCAGCACTCTCAGGGTTCTCTTCCTCAGTCCTGTGTCTGTGGCATCCCTGAGCTTCTCCAGAGGGGAGGCCCTACCACAGGGAATGTGAATTGGAGAGGATCCTCTTCCTCAGTGGTCTGCTATGTGACCACTAGAAACCAACAGTAGTCACCAGGCAGAGATACATGAATTTTTTCTCGAAAATATGTGTAGGTTAGTAAAAAAAGTTAAACTGGTCTCAGTGATAAAAATGTTAACAATACAATTATATTTTTATTGTGGGGAGCTTTGCCCTGCTTACTTTTGAGTATTTTCTGGCTAATACATTTCTTTGCTTTTTCCTGTGCTTAGATACAAAAAGATAGTGGAATTATAATCAGCATTTCTGATTTAAGTCCAACTACAGGCTTGTTTTGCAAATGAGCTGCTGCAAATACTGCAGACAAGCACACAGAGTTATGTCACTCCTGTAAATTTGCAGAGCAGTTGTCTGTTCTGGGTTTTGTCAAATGGCAGGAGGCTGCTGTTTGGATCTAGCTGCTGGGATAAGAACCTGTTTTTCAGGAGAGTGTTTTGGAAAGGGTAATCATGTGGGAAGAGTCATTTAAGTGCACTACTTCATCATAATTAATAATAACTGAATGAATGAGTCTAGTGAGATTGAATTACTGAGCCCAATTTCAGTGTTACAATGTGCATCAAATCTTAGGCCTTTCTGCTAGAAAGCTTAAAGATTTTCATAGATGTTACAAACTCCAGTGTAGCTTTGGCAATGGTGCTAATTTATATCATAATAAAAACTTGAGTTCTTTCAGTCATTGCCACACCTCTTTACAATTCCTTGTCATCAGTCACAGCAGTTTCAAAATGTTTAGACTACTTCTGGGGCATCAGGTTTGAAGTGAGGCAAATGATGGGTTCACACTTCCAGGCATCATGTTTTATGACAGTCCATTGAAAAGGAAAGGTCACCAATTGCCCCAAAACAAACAAGGAATTTTAATTATTTGTCTTAGCAGACTAAATAATTCAAGTGATGCAAATTGTCTGAGTAGTGTCAGGTTAACTCCTGACACCATAAATCAAACCCGTGGATGAGCTGTGTAACCCTATGAACTAATCAAGACCTTCACAGAGCTTAAACAGGCATTGTCCAACTTCTAGGTTCTGAAAATAAGACAATCTGGGGGGATTTGCCTCTCCAGACAGCTCTTGAACAAGAGAAATCCTATGTTATGAAAGCTGAAGAGCAGAAATTTTCTGGGCTTCAGGACCCTACCAAATGAACTGTTTGCATAGCTCTGGAAAACTCTCATTCCTTTTCTAATCAACCCAATACCGCTTTGGCAGCAGGCCCTTGTCTCTACCTACACATCTTTCCTAGAGTCACAATTGGCACAAAGGAGCTACAGTGTCTGACTAGGAATCCAAACAGCCAGGAAACAGAATAAATTAAAAATAATGCTTTATTAACCCAAGTCACCATGCTGATATGTTGACACAAGTGTGGAAAGACAAAAGTGTCTTGACAGATGCTTTAGTGTAATCCAAACGTGAATATGTCACAAGCAATGCTGAACTTCCCAGTGGCAACGAGGAGCTTCTCTGCACACAGGTAAAACAGAGGAATGAGAAAGTGTTAATGTGGTCAAGAGGTTATGAAAGGGAAGGAGTCACAGGATTTCTTGACTTTAGGGTGACCACAATTCTGAGAGCAATAGGACTGGATTTATTCTTTCCAGCCTGCAGCTCAGTGTTCACTGAGCTCATTTAAATGAGAACTCAAATTCATTTGGAGGAGATGTGAAGTGTGAACTCGTCCTTGTGTGCTGCTAACAGGGCCTGAGCATAAACAGCATGTCCATTTGGTTTTCTTCATCACAGTTCATACCAGTTCATACACATGTGGTGCCAGAGTAGAAAGTGGATGTGTTTTGTTGAGTCTAGCATTTCTCTTTTCATACAGTGGCAAACAATCTGTTTCCTTTCAATTTTTTTTCTTTTTGCTAGCCTACTGTTCCTCCAGGAGTCATCCCAAAAGCATGTTCTAATGGCACAAGATGCTGCATCTAAAGTACTTAAATGCCTGCTGAATGATGTACCTTGTCACCTGCTGTGGCTAATGTCAGGTGAGGTGCAGAGAGAAGAATGTACCTACTCACATCACACAGCATCACTGTGTGATGCTGACCAAAGTGATGGGAGCGACTTCCCATGGCAATTCCTTCACATCCTGCAGCAAGGGATTTGCTTATCCCATCTCTTCAGAGAGAGAAATGTTACAACTGTAAAATAATCCAGCTAAATAGAAATATGGGCATAATTTAATGCAAGGCTGTTGCAGATTGAGTAACATGAATGAATATATAATTTAATATAGGTAAGTGCAGGAATAAGCTGTTGATTAAATGAAACACCATTACTTCTTGTTACTGGGGATACAAAAACATGGAAGTTTACTTCTGTGCGACTCAATTATTCTTTTTTCCTTGACTGCACAGTAAATAGCAGTCTGATGGTCCTGACTCATTTAAGGATAATAGAGTGCCACCTTCCTGTCTAAGCATGCATGGTATGTAATGACCTCCCTCCCAATTAAATGCCTTTGAAAGCTATAGTTAAAGTCCAGTTTTCAGTTTACAAAGACTGTTCAAGAAAACTAAAACTAGTCTTGAAGAGATATATACATCCAAGGCATCTTTTAGTGTAGTTCAAAAAGAAAAAACAATAAGAAGAAAAAATAATTGCTGAATAAATTGACTAAAAATTTATGATGCATCTTTTAGAGATATTAAAGGTATGTGGTAACAAGGACAACATTTTCCATCTTGAAGATTTAAAAATAGACTGTTAGGCATAAATCAAAAAGATTGTTATTATTTTACAAAACAGTATGTTGTCTGACCTCAGACCTCAATGATACAAATTGTTATGAACATACTTTATGCATTTGAATGGTGTCATTTAGTCAGTCACCCTTGGAAAAACATATTTTTAATCAATACTGTTAACAGGATTTGACTTGGTTTCATCTTGACCAGTTTTAGATGTTGTAACTTATTGATAGGTAGCCCATCTCTCAGAACTGGAAGAAGGTTCAGGGGTCTGGAATGGTTTGGAGATGCAGTTAGATACAGTAGCCCACAGATGGAGATGGTGCTTTCTTTTGATAGTATTTGGTAATTATGTATACCTCTATAGATGGAAATTTAAACAAGGAGATGGTCTTAACAGTTATCACTAGGTGAGTTTCTTTAAAAAAAGAGTAAAATCTATTGTAATGTGTTTTCCTTTTGAGCTTTATTAAAGCTGTTAATGTGTTCTGAAAAGATTACTTGAAAGATGAAGTAGATTGTGCAGATAATACATTCAGCTTTGGAGATGGGAAATTACATTTAATTTTAATATTCAAAAGAAATATAAATATCAGGCTTTTTTTTGAGTCATCTTAGATGTTTGCAATATTTAAGATAAAAATCTTTATTTTTGAAATAAAAAATGATAGGTGTGTCAGTTATTTGGGGGTTAATATTTGTATATCTATTCTTTATAAGCATTGCTGAGTTTATTCTTTTTTTATTGAACTTTATATCCTTCATGCCTTATAGCTTTGTCTCATAAAGTCCTCTGTCATCTATTCCCAGATAAATATTATCCTGTGTAACATTACACAGTTTTATGATTTTTTTCTGCATGAAACAGTGATTCTTGATGTATTTCTGCTTTCATTTCATGCTATCTAAGCCTCTGTAATTCAATTACATACTTTAATCACAGTGTTACCATGAGAGGATAAATTTTCTGTGGTTTATTTAAACCACATTTTAATTTTCCTGTTGTTACTCTCAGGGGTCTAGATGGCTACAGCTGACACTGAAGGAAAGGTGGTCTAGCATAGGCAAAGTTTCACAGTAATGATTTTTTTTTTCTGGTTTACCCCTGCTGTCTCAGAATAACCTGCACTAGCCATTGTAGGAACACCAGTGAAAGCAGCACACGTCTGTGATGTTTTTAATACAGATTTGACTTGAAAAGGAGGAACTGGTCGTAGGGGAACTGAAGGCATGGTCATAAATGATTTAAGTGATGCCTCACAGCAGGGTTAGGGTTCCAAGAAAACCACATAGTACTGACTTTTCCTGACTTCCAGGGATTAAAATTTCTAAATAAGACTGTCTTTTGAGCAGTATATTGCATGATGTAATGCCCATAACCTTGCAGGTAAGGAAATTCTCCCCATGTTGTGGGAAAGAACTGGGGAGGACTGTTCAGAAAACTGCTAGGTTTTTTTTTTTTTTCCTGCAGAAAAAGTGAATGTGAATACTTCAAAAAATAATTTAAGGCATGCAGTAGCCATGTCCCAGCTACTTCATACCTTGAGTGGAGCACTGTCATTTGTGCTGTAACTAATGTATAGATTTCAATGTTTTAATAAGGGGGTTTTGGACTGGTTTTAGAAGAGAGCCCACCTTTGGGATATTTTTTAACTTTTTCATTTTTCAACAAGTAAACCTTACTTCTGGTTAAAGCAGCAGAGTGGGATGGAATTATCAGAACCCCAACATGGAAACATCACATAACTGTCTTATGGGAAATTAGAGAAAATTACTACAAACTTCAGGGGCATTCAGTGAGATTCTCAAGAGTGGTGAATTAGACTTTCATACTTATTGGTTTGGTCATTGAAATATATCAAAAAACCTTTTTTTTTTCCTTGTAAATAGGTTTTCAAAGTTTTACACCAGCAACAGTTTTCTACCTGCAGTTTGTCAGGTAATCTATAGTTTTATGTAGCTATGAAATGGTTGAGCTGAATAGCAGCTGGAGGTAAAGTTTAGAAAGCCAGATGGAAGCTGGTGCACTGGAATACTGTCCATCTATGTGGTCACCATTAAGAGTCCAGGACTTGAGAGCACACTGTTAAAATCCTTTGCAAAAATTAAGTGGCCAGGCCTGGCAGTGAAAACAGAGGATGAACTAACTAAAACTGGTTGCTAAGCTATGAAAAAGCTTTTGCTAACAGGTGTACATAAATGGAGGGCATAAATAGCAGCTTCTTTAATATACTAAAGCTACCGATTTCATTATTGGTTCTTAGCAGATGAAGTGCAGGTTGTCTTAATGAAAAATATATTTTATATAACAGTTATATTTGCTTGTGGCTAAAGGGTGACTTCCTAGTGAAAATGACTGCTTGGCACTTTCAACTGTTTATATCTCCCTGAAAGGCTATTTCTTAAGTACAATAGAATCCATTTGGGTTTAAGGGACAGAATAGCCTTTTATGCTAGGAACCTGGTAGTGCCTTGTTTGCAGATGTTCTTTAAATTTTTTTTTAAGCAAACACGCCACATAGAACTAAATGAAAGTATTTCTCCAAAAGCTGTTACTTTGAGCAGCATTGTTGAAGGATAGCTATTTGGGGAATTGCTTCAAGCAACTTGCAGTTCTGCAAATCAGAAAACAAAGGCAGAATTAAGCTTCACAAAAAAAAAAAGGTAGTTCTAGAAACTCAGAAGATTCTTCAAAATATAATGTTATCAGCTGAATTATTTTTCTTAGTCTTTCACAGGTGAATCAAATGTAATCAGCAAGCTCACCTCTGTAGAACGCAGAATTAGAATTGATCATGTTTGTATTATTAAAATGAGTGAATCATAGTACTGCCTAAAATTATGGGAAACTCTACTCCTGTTTCATGCTAATTAACAGAGCATCTGTCCTCTCACCTGTCTTCACAAACAAAATTTACTTTAAACAACAATTTGTTCCAAAGATGTGCATACTGTATTTATTATACTTTTAAAATGACGAAATGAAATAGATGATTCCCACTTCTTCTGGAGGGGAAAGTAATAAAATCATTATAATGATAAAGGAGTCCAGTCATTACAAAGGCTTAAGAGAACCTAAAGTAGAAAGATTTTTTGAGAGCTCTAGAATCTCATAGAAGTTCTTCAAAGATGTTTTCTATTTGCAATTAAACCTCTCTATTAGAAAGGCAAAACATCTGTGTCATACCTGGTTCCATTTTTCTCTCTCTTTTTGTTTGTTTTGTTTTGGAGGATTTGTTTGCTTTTGATTTTTTGTTTTGTTTTTGTTTTTTGGGGGGGCTGTTGTTTTGTTTTTGTTTTTAAGAGGAAGATTTTGCTGATGTCCATCTCCATCACACATAATGGTTTCCTTGGCAAGACAAATGCCGTCACTAAGATCATCCCCCACTTCCTCCTTCTTCCCCCAGGTTATACAATGAGCAAGATACCTTATGGTGAGGAATACCCAAGACAATCCCTTGGGTCAGCTGGGGTCAGCTGCCCCAGCTGTGCCCCCTCCCAGCTTCTTGTACACTCCCACACTGCTTGCTGCTGGGGAGAGGAGCAGAAAAGGCTTTGGCTCTGTGTGAGCACTGCTCAGCAATAACTAAAAGACACCTGAATTACCCACACACATCCAAAATACAGCCCCATACTAGATACTGTGAAGAAAATTACCTCTACCCCAACCAAAATTAGCATAATTCCCTTGCTACTTCTTCTCTGGAAAAGGAGAAATTTGAAACGTTGGAGATCAAAGGGAGTCACCTATGAAAGGGACTTCCATTCTGCAAACTGGTAAATCTTGCAAACCCGTTAATTGTATGTGCAAGCAAGTATTCACTAATTAGATGCTCAATTATCCATTTTTCTCAAACAGTGGACAGTTGCGTGTATAAAATAAAGGTTTTATGGAGAGCTAACTCTTCTCCTAGTAATGAGATTAAGCAGAGACCATCTTAAAAGACATCATCAACATTTCAGGGCTGCAGAGAAGTCAAGGGGGATGAAATTCTCTTATGAATAAGCACCGTGTAGTATTGCCTAACAATTAAAGTATATATGTGGAAATATTAATATCAGAAAGCAGCAGAACCCAATATAAATGATAATTAGGAGAAGTGACAGCTTTGCAAAAAGGAACGATAGCATCATTAGTGCCACTAGGGGCTTTGTGAAGCACACTCCTGGCTGTGCAGTTATAGAACAGGGAAGGGGGTGGGGAACAACAGCTTTTGATCAGGCCAGGTAGTTTTCTGGAAATTCAAACCATTGCCTAGACAAACTGAGTTAATTTTCTGAGTTTTAATTTTCAGAAGGGTCTCTCTATGGCTTTTCAAAGTGTTTTCAGTAAGCCATTTTAAGTGCTTTTTGAAAATAGGATTTAATGTTGATTCCTGAACTTTTCTTTTGCCTTCTCTCCATATTGTGTTAGGACAATTACTCTAGAGTGACAAACTGATAGCCCTGGAGGCTTTTAAAAATACATTCAACCTAAAATGTAATGAACTATACTTTGTGGACTAGAAGGCAGGATTACAGAGATCTCATTTAATGTTTCTTTCTTCCTGTCCCTTGAGGATTTTTTCTGCTTTGTGGGGTTGATGTGAGTTTAATCTAGTTTCATAAACAATTTCCTATGTGCTGAGATAAATCTAAGAAGGGAAAAATACGAAAAAAACAACATGTAAAGCTGAATATTGTTATTACTTTCCAGCCAATACCATGCTCATAACTTTTAAACCACATCGAAGATGAAAAAAAGTTCTACATAATTTCATTTAGAATATATAATGGCCAATAGCACTTTTGTTTTACAAAAAAAAAATAGAAGAAATAATTACATAATTTTCTATATGCCTCAGAGCCTGTGTACCTTCAGGTGCTTCTGAACATGTTTATCCATCCTGTCAGTAGGTGGTGTGTGTCCAGTGGAAGAAAAATAAAAGCCAATGTCCTATATCCCAGAAGGTCTCAGGTACTGAAACAATTTTCTGCTTTGACTCTGCTTCCTCTCCCTCATTCTCCCCTCTCCTTCTCTTCCTGCCCCTTCCCTTCAGTTTTCCTGAGAGGTTGCTTACAGTTTCAGGAAGGTTAGAAGCTGTGGAGAAAGCAAGGCTTGCCCAAGTCCCATCCAACCTAAGAGTCTTGCAACCTTTTGAGTTCATGGTTTGGCTTTATTTTCTTATTGTCTAGAAAATGCCAAAACTACAAATTATCCCAAATTCTAGTTCTAAAGTCTGAAGCCTTACGCTGTACAATAATTAAGTTTCTCAATGCAGAGTTTATAGCTCAGAAATTAAATTAGTATTATTAGTTAGGTTATAAATATCTGTGTGGCTTATTAGCCAATATTTCTGGCTTTCAAATATGCAAATATATTTGCATGAGCTGACTGAAGTGACTAGAACCAAGCCTGGGATGACAGGTGAGAGTATAGCCAGATTTTGGTCTAGAATTGGTGGAACAAACAAAAGGATCACAGAATATTCTGAGTCAGAAAGGACCCACAAGGATCACTGAGTCCAGCTCTGAAGTGAATGACCCATTTGGGGATTGACCCCACAACCCTGGTGTCATTAGCACCATGCTCTGACCAACTGAGCCAGTCTCAGGGCATATCAGACATGGCAGCAAAGGAATATCCTCATCAAATCAACAGGAAACTAGGCTTTGAACCTCAAGGATGAGATGTTGTCTGTTATTTACTTATGTTTTATAAATCCATTTTTTGACACTTTTACTCCATTTTAGGTAATGCTACTGATTTCTCCTGTAATGCTTGTGAGCAGAATTTTTTGTAAGATAAAGCAGATGAGTTATTCCTGCCTTTTCTCTTAGCTACACCTACCC
Organism: Rhipidura dahli; assembly: GCA_013399225.1. Lineage (NCBI taxonomy): Eukaryota > Metazoa > Chordata > Aves > Passeriformes > Rhipiduridae > Rhipidura > Rhipidura dahli. Next base: position 196,412 of record VXAC01004455.1, on the reverse strand, counting down.
TTTCATTACATGCTGTGGCCTTATTGACTGATTTAAAAACAAACAAACCCAACTCTGATCTGAATAAAATTTGAAAATAAAGAAAACCCCAAAAAACAAAAAAGCCACCACCAACCCCCAAATATTTCTACAGTCAGGAAAGAAAAATTCCCTTAGGTTTCAGAAGACCCAGTTGTATGAATAGACATGCACAGTTACTATTTCCCACAAGGAATTTTAGAAGATATAAACATAATTCTGCAACCATTTCTGCTGGGCACTTTTTGTTATGATTTATCTTCTTCTGGTAATGCCTCTGTGATACTAGTTTAAAGCATGACAGCACTCTGTATGACAGTAAAATGTCTTTAAAGACTACTGTACAAAATGTTTTTATATGCTACCTAGTCTACAAAATGTGCTAAATACTCCATATCCAAATTTTCAAAATAATCCTTTGTGGACCATTCTATACCAGGACAGTTTATGCTCTATCACTGATCAAGTCAGCTTAGACCACGTGACTTATTTTCCAAGGTGTTGAAAAAACATTCTATCAAAAAATTACAAAATTAGTGTTTGTGTATAGTAAGTAATATTGCAGCCTACTATAAAATTGTCATCTTTTGTAAAAAAAAGTATTACCACAGTAAAATTGACAATAAAGTGCAAGTGGAAAACTCATTGTGGAAAATAATTTCTGTTTGACAGATACACCATCTCTTGATTGTGTCCCTTGGAATAATGAGCCATTTTTATGAGCCAAAACCACAGCAGGGTGTGGCCTGCATTTAGCCAGTCTTGAACAACCCAACACGGAAGAGGGCAGACAAAGTTTAAAATTGAAAATTATGTTGTTTATATTGCAGTGCATTAAAAAATGACCACTTTTAGCAGTCATGATCAGTTCATATGGCTTAGTGATAGGATGACTTGGTACCTGCTTTTAGTGAATGAAAAGACCTCATAATCTGTGGGGACCAGATGCAATATTTTTTTTATGCAAAGCATTCTACTTATATAGTATCTGCATAGGCATCAGGTATTTGCTCCACTTGAAAAAAATCAGTTCAGCTTTATGGATAAAAGTTGAAAAAACGAAAGCCTACATGGTCTTTTCTCACCACATCTACTCCTGGGGTCAAAGAGATCTTACTTCATATAGCTGCAATAAGTGGATTCCCTTGAAAGAAAATTAGTTAATTGGAATGACTCACTGAGTGATATTATGTTTCTTCTTATTGATAAACTACTGACTTTTTTCCAGGACTTTTAAGGATGCTGTTGGGGATACATTTTTAGCTCTCTACAGGCAAATCTGGGAAAATTTTACCGAGTCTCCTTCGACAAGACTGGATTTTTACAGTCCGGGAATTAGCTATGAATGGTGTCCTTTCTGCCTTTGATATGTGGCCCTTTGTAGTAGATTGAAGCATTGTTCATTCTGTCAAAATTTCAGTTATGCTATATGTATTGAAATAGGATTATCCACATCCTTCCTAAGGGATGATGAGAGTAATGAGCAATTAGTTCACAGTGGGCCAGCTTTTCATGTAAATTTCTTCCTTCTATGTATATTCTGCTTTCGTTAACAGAAACTGACCTTTATTTTTCAAATTGCCAGCTCCCTGGAGTTTCTCCAGTCTCCAAACTATTCAGAAAAAAAATGAGCAAAGAAAAAAGAATGATTCAGTAAATTATCCTTTGCCAGTTTAATGCCAGTGTAAACATGAAACTGGCAAAAAAATTTCACTATTTAGTAGTTAACTAATATTAAGAAGGTTCATTATTATTACTAAATAAAGGAAATATACAGCTGGCATTTTATACAGGCATTAAAAGTGTAATAAAGCTGTGTGATAAAGGTCCTTGTCAGGTTTTATAATGCTAAAGTTGACATGCTTTTGTTAGGTATATATAGAATGTACAGTGAATGATAGAGCTTCAACTCTCCATGTAAGTAATTGTGAAAGAAGAGCAGGAAATCCAGTGCAGAGTGTGTTCCAGGAGCATGAATCCAGGAGCTGAATGTTCTCCTCACGCTTCTTTTATCTTCAGCATAAAGCAAGGGAGAGGTGAGTTAAAATACTGACATTAACATGAGATGAAATAATCTATTTTCTTCCCCTTGTGGCATATTGATGATCAGAAATATATATCCCTTTGAAAAAATACACTGAAATCTTCATGAAATTAAGAACATTTCTCTAACAGCAGGGGTAGGGTAGACTTTGAGCTGTCCCATCTCATGGCTGACAATTCACATTTCTATGAGTCTCCTGCAGCAGCTGTAAGCCATCCTGTCCTGTTCATAGGAATGCACTCAAAATACATTGCTGGGAGAGACAGGGTGATAATAAGATTTCCTTCAAGAGACTAAATGTGCTCATTGGTGCAGCAAGCACAGAGGATCACAGATACAAATTGAAGTGGATGCTCCTAACTTTATTTGCTCTTTCAATTTCTTTAAGTGTGAGTGTTGCAATGGTTCTATTAACCTCATTGAAATGAATAAATTTTTCACTGCTTGCTGCATAAAGCTTTTAGCAGCTAGGCTTGCAGGCCTTAGGCAAAATAAGTTTACCTTAGAAGGCAAATCCCCATGGGGATTAGAAAAATTAAATATTATCTAGTTCTGTTCTGAAACATTTTCTTCCTGCAGTTACAGAAATGTAATTTGCAGCTCCCAGCAGCCCCTTTGTGCACTCCATTGCTGTTCTGCCCTTTCTCTGGGCACTATGGTTTCAGCACCTTCTTTCCCCCTTTCCTGCCAGGTGTCTCCAGACTTTCCTCCTGTCCCTACACAGATTTCCACATTTCTTACTCTTGACATCTGGAAATATTTATTGCTCTAATCGTCATTGCTGGAGTTAGTAACAGGTATAAAACATCATGATATCTTTCTTAATGACCGATTCAAACATTAGCTCTTCCAAGGCAAGACTTTATGGTATGGCAGGACTTTCCTCAATGACCAATTTATATTTCAGTACTTTCTAGTATTCAGTTTTTAGGGAATAGACAGAAAAATGGATTTGAACAGAAATATCCAATGTCTGTTTTCATTCAAGTATATATTTTATAATTATTTCTAGTGGATCAGATGCACTGCTAATTGATGTCCTAGGGAAAAAAAAATCTCCAGCAGAACATATTTTCAAAGATAATAACTTGTCAGGAAAATTAAGAGTTGAAAGGTCTCCCAATTTGTATATTTCAGATATGGCAAAAGACACTTTTGTTTCTGAGGCAAAACCAGAGGCACCCATAAATAGATGGAAGAATAAGCGTTCTTTCATATTTCTTCTGTTTAAGGACATGTGGCCAAAACACCAAGGGAATGCCTTCAAACTGCCCTATTGCTTATGCTTGTAAGGAATAGCCTGTGAATAAAAAAAGAAATAACCAGACATTTGATTTTATGTTTGGGATAATGTTTCACATAGAGGAAGGAAACATACATTTGTTCAGTAATAACTTGGTTTTGATTTTAAAATAAAACTAGAAGACAATGGTTTGGAGAAGAGCAGGCAGGAGCTGAGCTGCATGTTAGGCATGGGCAATGTGTATCTGTTTGTGCTTCACCATCCCCTTGCCTTAAATGCTTCCCTGTCATCAGGGGTGTAGCTGTGTGTGTTGTCTGTGTCCACATGGTGCTAGGAAATTAAAGCTTTCTAGACTGAACAGGAATGCCAATTAGGGTCTGCTGTGCTGCTGATTTCTTGGGTAGACTTCTGCCCGCTGGAATAACTAATTAATGTCACATAAGGCATAGGATATGTAAAATACTAACAACTCAGTCAATTTATCACAGGTTTGCTGAACAGAGACAGGAGCTTCCTTATTCCACTCCAATTTGTTGTGTGGATTCCTCCTTGACTATGAACATGTATTTTCTTTTGTCAAGTCTCTTAGAGATGATTTTTCCCCATTTATTTTTTGCATGATTACAAAACCCTTGAAAGGTTTCACAGGTTCTTAACAGATTTAAGAGGATATTTCTTTAAAGTCTCACAGAACACTTCAGTCAATTTCTTTTCAGTTCTCATCCTTGATTTGCTCTAAAAGGTCTGAAAAAAAATCATACAAAACAAATTACAAGCACACCATGCAAGGCTGATATATTTATTTATAATAAGATGGTGATTCTGCATCCTAACAGAATATTACATTTCAGGTACAGCTGCACACTTGTTTCTAGTGTGAAATGAGGATCCTTTCAAACAAGAATGTCTGTATCCATGGGGTGCTTAAGATTATTTACCTTATATGTACTTTTTATAAGATATATATATGTGTATATATAGAGAATGGGAACATAATTTATGTAATGAAAAAATAGAGAATAAGTTAAAATACAAATAGTATTAAGGAGCATACTGGTAAACATGTCAAAGAGTTTAAGATGAAAACAATGGGTAGAAATTCTAGTTTTCTGCTTTGATGAGATGGAAGACAAAGCAGAGCTTGTGTGAACAAAAGGGGAAGGAGTTTCAACCAGGGCTACCCTTTTTGCCAGTTGTTTTCTTTCTCAGCCTCTCTCTGTGCTGCTGCCCCTGACAGCTTCAATTCATGGCCTATCTCAGAACAAACCCCTGTGGCTGTGCACAGGCCACATGCATAAAAATGTTATTGGTTTTCAAATACAGCTAAGAAACTAAATCTCAGGCAAAAGTCATTATGGTCAGAGCAAAAACCTAGTATTTGGTATTAAACATTTCTTTAGGTAAGGCTTGGGAAACTCAGTTTGCTCTGTGGGTGCTGCTGATACCCTTAAAGTTGCCATGTGAATAACTTGTATGGCCAAATGGGATAGAAATATTTTGACCTACATCTTTATCCTTTTAAATAGAAATAGGAACTTAGGATGAAGTTTTACTTTGACCATGCTGATTTTTGTAGGATTCTTCATGAGTACCCTGTTTAGAAGAGGGATGACTCATTTTGGCTATCCATTTTTCATACTCTGAGAGATAAGGGAAAAAAGTATCCCAAAAATAAGGGGTTTGCTTTATAATATTAAATTTGGTGTGATTTATTAAAAAAGGAATAAGGAAAGAGTAGTGAATTTGTGAACAGTAATATTTCTGAGAGGTCTGAAGAAAACAAGGCTAAAGATGGAGGATGTACTTGTTACCTTCAGCTACTGAGGGAGTACTTATGGGGAACACAGAACCCCACTCTTCTCAGGTGCCCAGAGAAAGGATGAGAGGCAGGAGATCCCAGCTGCAGAAAGAGATCTTATTAGGAAAAATCTTAATTTTGTTAATTAAATAATTAATAAAATCTTATTAGGAAAAACGAAAGCATTCTGTGCAATAAGCAGTAGTCAAAATTGAACAATTTCCCCAGAAAAGTCAGAATCTCCATTCTTGGGGATTTTTGAAATTAGGCTGGACAAAGTGCTAAGGAAGCCAATTTAGCTTTGAAGTTGCACTACCCTGAGTAGGGAGTTGAACTAGATCATCTGTCATCAACCTAAATTATATTGTTTAATTATATTGCTGATTGCAGATAGTGGTACTTCTAAGTCATAACAATGATGTGGTTCTCCACTTGAAGTGTTAGCTTTGTCCTTGTGATTTAAAAAGTAAACAATTTAAACCCAATTTTCCCCTAGAGTTTGAGGCAAAGTTAGGAAAGACAATACTTGTGTGCAAGACTGTTTCTACACCACATGCTGAAGCATTTTAAAGATGATTCAGGGTAGAGTGCCCAAAAAACTCAAATGCTGATTTTTAAAAAGAAGAAACTTTCGATATTTTGTACATCGATTTTCCTAGATCTAATAAAAATCACAGTAATTTTTCTTAAAAGAAGGTTTTAATAATGGAAATTAAACTGGTAAGCCTGGTGAACATTTAGGTTACATATAATGTGTTAACACTTGAATATTTTTTGAATAACTATTGTAAACTCAGTGTTTTGAACTCTGATCTTGCTAATGTGGTAGAACAGATGCTATTATTGGATTTATAGAGCAGGTTTCTGCAAAATTCTGAATGTCGCTGTAGATTGATCACATTATTGTGGGACATGCAATCAAGCTTACAGTTACTCAGTCATAGGCATTGGGGCTAAGCTTATATTTGACATATCAATCAATATGATACCATGAAAGATTCACTGAAGTTGATCATACCATATCTCATTTTTACTTTGTGGAAAAAAAAAAAAAATTAGGGGAGACAAATGAAAAAAGTTCTCTCCACTTGGACTATTCAGATTTCACAGATTGTCTAATGTTCTTTTAGGAGCTATGAATAAAAGTTGTATTGATTCACTCCTTTCCTCAAAGTGCATGAAGGGAAATAAAACTTAAATAAAAATATTTTGCTGCAGTAATTACTGCAAAAAAAAGGATATATCTACTGGAGATATCAGGACAAGCCTATTAACTTAGAACTTTTCCTGCTTATTTCAGGAAGGGCATTAAAGGAGTGATTTGGGTACTCGTTTTCCTGGCTTTGCTTCTTACCCATGTCCAGAAGGATGAGAAGTGTGAAAAGTCTAGTTTCTTTTCATGGCTTGAAGTTTCTGACACCCAAGAAGGAAAATCAAATACTTTCATTATTTAGAAAAAGAAACGTAACTGTGATTGGAAAAGCTTTCCATGATATGAATATTCATCTTTCTAAGATACACTTCTCTTCAGGAAAATGTATGAGGTTCTGTCATTGGCTGTTTAATAATTCCAGACGTTGATGATTTACACCAGACCTGGAGAGCGCAGTATTTGCCTGCCATCTGTCCCAGCTAATCTCCGAATTCCATCTACAAACGTGGGTGACTTACAACTTCCCTGATTAATGTCATCTATCATTTTCTTCATAACACAGAGCAATTAATCTCGGCTTGTCTCAGGGGTCCGCCGCGGTAATAGGTTTGTGGGGGGTAGAAACAACCCTCAAAAGTCTGTTTGGAAATAACACCCTTTAACACCCTTTCCATCCTTTCCTCCCCTTCATCCCCGTTTATTCTTCTTTCCTTTATTATTCCTTTTGTGTGTGTGTGTCTTGTTTCCTCCTTTTTCTGTCTTTTTCGCCTGTTTCGCCCTCTCCCGTCTCTCTTCTCCGTCTCCCACCCGTGACGGGGCACCGGCACCAGGAGCTGCCTGGACGTGGGAGCGGGTGCGGTGCCGCCGCCCGCGGGGCTGGGCTCGGGTGCGCAGCTCGTCCTCCCGGACCCAAGGGGCGGTGGGCAGGTGCCCGCACGGGCCGGACGGAGGAGGACTGAGAGGACAAGGAGGAGAGGGCGGCCGCAGCTGCATTGCGGATGGAGCCGCTGGTTCCCGGGGAGGGGCGGCCGCGTGATGCCGGGGGGGGCGGGTGAAGGCCCGCGGAAGGCAGCGTGGGCGGTGCGGGGTACCGGGAGCGCGGA
>VXAC01004455.1:155947-179969 GCA_013399225.1 Rhipidura dahli | reverse complement strand
ATATTGTTCTCTCTTAATTTTTCCCGGCCTTTCACAATCCTCTACTAAGTCCCAACAGCTCTTATTTTGCAAAGCTTTCTGCATAAAAGAATGGCCTCTAATCTGTTTTTCTCATATATGAGAGACCTGCAGTGTTTAAAAGGAGATTGATACTTGGGATTTTTGGCCCTGACTACCACTACTGTTCTGTTGTAATTCAGTATTTTACTTGCTTACTTAGTGAGGCTTTACAGGTTTCCTGTGAGCATGTACAAGGTTCACTTGAAAACTGAGAAAGGTGGGTGTAGAAATCCTCCAGCACACAGAAAATGATGGCATGGTCTGATCAGCTGATACCAAACACACTGCAAATCTTTCCTTTAGATGCAGCCCTCTTGGACCACTTTTATATTCTCTTTACACCATTTGCAACACGCTAAATCACAGTATTTCTAGGCAAGCCTCTTCCAAGTAACAGATTGTAACAAATATAATTTTGTGGTTTTGTGTTAGACAAATGTAGTGGTTTTCCAGATGCACTTTTGCCTGCCCCATGAAAGTTTTTAGGAACACTTGGGATTATCACTTTCTTTTTTTCCAGATTTCCAAAACAAGCTTGTTAAGATGTGAATGGAGCATCTTAACTCTCTGTTATGATGGCAGCAGATTTGGTGACCTAGCTGCTTAGTGAGCTAGCAGATTCATTGGAAGCAAACTTGTTTGGGGAAAAGAGCAAGTATTTTATATAGTTTTGCTACAATCAGCTTCCTAGTGTCAATTTTTTTGTATCAGAGTAGAAGTTTTACTCATGGGTAGCACTGGCATTACATGCCTCCTATGTGAGTGCTGCAGGGTCTTTGTGTATACTTGAGGCATAACTTGTCTTAAAAGTGCTACTGATGAAACAAGAGCTCTTTTCTATTTACTTTTGTCCTAACTGCCAAATGAGAAGTACAGACAATGAGACTAATAATACTTACTGTAACAATGAAAAAGTAAAGTCAAGCTATTCAAATAAAGTAAATAGAATCTTTTTCTTCCTTAACTTCTGTGATTTTTTTTTTTTTTTTTTTTTTGTGTGTGTAATACTGTGGTTACTCCTACAAGCAGTTTCCTAATGTAATGTCTTTTTATGGACTGAACCACAGCTCAGGCATGGTAGGCAGTTGCCATGTGGTGTGGGAAGAGTGACTTTGGGTAAAATCACTTTGTGAGGCATTTTAAAAATAAACTTTTGTCATTTTTGTTTGCTTCTTCCTCATGAACAAAGGAGGCTTTCTTTTGGACATATAAATGGAAATGTACTCTAAAGAATAGAAAATTCCTTCACATACTCCAAAAGAAGGTTATAGTACCAAGAAGAACTGAGATTCTGGTTTCAGGCTTCATCAGCCAAAGGATTCTGTTTGAAAAAAATTCTGCCTCAGGTCACAGCTAAAACATTTATTTAACTAGTCTCATTATAAAGCTGTATAGACTTCCAAGCAAGATTAATAATTCAAGAGGACATCTGTTAGTAAATAATTTAAATAACCATTTTTAAGCTAATAGTCATTAGTTACCTGTGTAATATTTCTGAAGAACCATTCTCCAAGACTCTGAGAATAAGTTGACAGTCTTCAATATATGAAAAACATTCATAATATTTGATGATTTATGCTTTAGTACCTTCTGTAATCATCATTTTTAGCATTTGACCTTCAGAGTACGTTGTGACAGTGAATTACGCAAAATTGTAAAGTTTCTGTAAAATAGCTGTAACTTGCATTTGAAAATTGTCAATAATTTTATTAAATGGCCTCCAGTTTGTGAGCCTTAATTTGTTTTCATACCTTTTGATTTTATGGACCTCTGCTCTAGCCACTTGGTGTGCATTTCTATTTCATGAGGAAAAATACTTTTTTCAAAAGTAAAAGTAACAGTATAGTCTTTGAGCATCCGTGTTCTTATGCCCTGTGTCTTTTCTAGTTCTTCTGTATCCTTGAAATGGTGTAAAAGGATCAGCAACCAGAATTCAAGCTATTTTCATAAAGTCACATTTTGATGATTCTTGGTTGGCTACCTAAATCTTTCTAAATATTTTCTAAATCTTCTCCCACTTTGTCCCATTGCCAAAACAAATAGATTTTTCTCTGCTGCTGGGCATCAAGGAGGCATTTTCAGATAGCTGTCCTTGATGACTCTAAAATGTTATTCTTATAAGCTGGTATAGATCCCATCTCTGTTTATATATGTTTGGGGTGCTGTGTGTATTTTTGTAATACATTACTTTATGTTTATAGGCAGTAGATTTCATCTCTAATTCAACTTTCCACACTTATGGTTATGAGAGCCTTCTGCAACTTTGAGCATTATGAATTATTAACAGGTATATTTTTCCTTCATTATCAATTATTGAACAGTTATCTTTTCTTTACTTACATGTGGAAGTGTAAATATCTCTTATCTACAGATAGGTTATATATATTATATTTTGGATATCATATGTCCTTATTATATATTTATACTTAGATATGATGTAATGGATGAATACAATGGTGGATGAAGGCAATATAGCCTCTCATTCCTGTATAAGTTCTATCTTTTGTATTATGTTCTTTCTGCTGTTGTTAAACACATATGCAATAGGTATTCGTAATTGGTCCATTTATATTGAATAAAATACCATTTTACAGGAAAGTGTGTGGATATGCACACACATGAATTCATAGTCTTCCATATTTGGTTTTAGCATCTATATAAAAGCACAATCCTGTTTAATCTTAGCCTTACTGGTAATTTTCATATGTACTGCTTAAACCTTACACTGCAGGTTTTGTAAAATTGTCAGAGGCTTCCTAACTTTGTAGCCATTTTCTGCTGTTTTAATTATATCAGTGTTGCATGAGACGTCATTGTGGGGCCACCAAATCTGAGACTTACACTGATACACTTAAAAAAAGCAGCTGGCATCAAAACTAGTTTTTAATAATCCCATATCTGCAATGTGGATTCACCTGGAGACAGGAATTTTTTTGGAATGGGGACCTGGAATGCAAAAGTAAATTATTTTTATGAAATTTAAACTTTGTAAAGCTCTGGCTCTGTGGTTTTAGCTTTTGCTGCAGCAATTGTGATTTACAAGCTATTCATTGTAACTTTGCAAGTTTTTGGGAACAGCTGTCTGGTAAAGTTCCACAACTGGAAAAATCACTGAAGCCCAGTCTGCACAGATCAGTGACAATTCATTGCACCTGTCTCTTGTTGTTCTCTCTACAATTGTTGTTGCATCTTGTGAAGATGTAGTCAAAGAAATAGCAGAAGTGTTTGTGCACACTTGCAGCAGTACCCTGTAGTACAGGAGCTGTGTATGGACAAGCAGCCTCAGTGTGTGTGCATTCATCCCAGGTGCCATGGATGGAAGCAGTGCTCATCAGCAAGGGGGCTTGCTGAGGACCTGGGGATGCTCTGTGGGGTTTGTGAATCCTCACCTGGGGGAAAGCTTCTCTGTCTGGCAGGGCCTGCACATGCGTAGCAGAGCAACAGGGGCTTGCTGGCAGTGGATTGCTGACCATGGGCCTGTGATGAAGGGGAAGGTTAGACCCAGGTCAGAGCTGTTCACGTGCTATGAAGGGTTATGATTTGAAGTATTTTGTTTGCAAGCTGGCTTGCTGTCTGTGTGCAATAATAATGCTGCTTTATGTCATACCTAGAGCCTGTTGGACACTCAGAGGACTCTGTCCATCTATATTGTTACTTCTTGGGGGCAGCATGTTTGGATGTGCTTCCACACTAGGAATTTATAAGCACATTTAAATTATGGCTCTTAGGCTGTGTTGGGTAAAGACATCCTTGTTTGTTGTTTTCCTTGCAGTTGAGTGCAACAAAGAGCCTCTGTTTGTTGAGTAAACTCAGTAAAGAGTTCAGCTGTGCCTGAACAACAGTATTAAGGAATATCAGGCTCTCCAAACAACCCAGAAAGGATTACAGCAATTTTTTCCAGCTGAGAGGCTGTGTTAACAAAATAAATGAAATTGAAGGAAAACAATGGCCTTCTTGCTTAAATCCGCCCGGAGAGTTTTTTAAAATGTGTTTGAAATCTGCATGTCACTTTTTAAATCTAATTAGACCTGGAAAGATGTGCGTGAGATTGAGCCAATGTCATTCAGTCAGCTTTGCAATGCAGTGCTTCCAGCAGAAAGTTGTTACAATGAGAAGCAGAGTTTGGATGAGTTTTTCTTGCTGTCTTGTTTTTAATTTTATTTATTTTGGGTTTTGTGGGTTTTGTTTTGTTTTTTCTTTTCTTCGGAGAAGTACTTCTTAAATACTAATTATTTGCTGTGACCTCCTGTGTGTTATTGATTATAATTAATGTTGAATTAGGGTGCATCTGCATTTAATTTTGAAAAGAATGAGCTGGAAAACATTGCTTAGGCTTGTAATTGTACTTTGTTTCCCTGCTAAGAAATATCATTTCTTGTTAGGAGAAGAACCAAATGTTTGCATGTGTCTTGAAATGGTCCCATTTAATGGATATGAGTTCTTTTATCTGAGTTCCAGTTTAAACAGTGATGGCAAGACCTAGTCTGAAGATTTTTGATAACAGTAGGAATGCATGTAGGAATTATCTTTTTCTGATTTAATCTTGCCTGTCAGCTTTGGAGAGTTGTGCCTCGTGGTTTGCTGTTTATTAATTAGCTTTTGTCTGTTAAGCACAGGATGGAAAATTACTGTTGTTGGCAAAATCAAAAGCCTCAGAGGTCTGAGGCTAGTGTCATTAACCACTGCCCTCAGAAGGAGCCATGATAAGCCAGAAATGTTGCTTGTCTTCTTCTGTGATGCTATTTTCTCTGTAACTCCTCATCTGAAGGCAAAATTACTGGGAAAAGTAGACAAATTCATATACAAACTTCAGTTTCTCTTGTCCAAGAGTCTGATTTATGCGAGAATACTTTTTGTTTGTTGGTGTTAGAAATAATCAAAATAATTAAGATGGAGGAAGACTCTGTGAGTGTTTATCTGTGAGAGATAATTAAAAACTAAACCATGATTGAAATTTAGTTGTTGTTAAATTATATTGAGTTGGATCAGTAAGAAGAGGAATGATCTAGCATTTTAATTGCTTTTTTCTTTTTAAGCTGGAAATATGTATGGGTTGGCATTTTTCTGCAAGGGGTGGTTGTTTTCCTGCATTGTATACCATATCTGCTGAAACAGACTTGCTTTTCTGTGTGCTTCTGCTTCTTTTAACCTTACAAACATGAATACATTACCTGAAGGTATGATGTGAAACATCTTTGTGGTCCTTTCTGCATAAGATTAACATCTTTAAGTCAACCAAAAGTTGCACAGAAAGTGCTGTGCACTCGTTAAACTCTGGATGAGACCTGAACTACTTTCCATTAGAAAAATTGTCCTTGTTACAGGTTTTTCTCTGGCTTTAATACAAAATAGGATTAAACCCTGCTAAACTTTAATCCTGTTATAACATTTTGTTACCTCATATGGTTAGCTGACTCCAAGTTAAGTATTCTGTCACAGGTTTGCCAAATTTGTCCATGTCTGGTGTCTCACAGAGGCCAGTGTTGCACCACTGGTTCCTCTTCAGCCCCTTGCTGTGAAAAAATGTTTTACTTTCTTGGTTGCTCTAAATCATAATGTCTTGATTTTAGCATTTTTGTTGTCCTGTTGCTTGTGGCACTACAAGAAATTTCTGGGGCAGCACAATACTCGTGAGCCCTGTGTTGGAAAGCCCTGGTCTGCTCCAGGGCCACTCCCCATTGCTGCAGGACAGAGCTGGGACAGGGACCCTTGCTTCATCTTCAAGGGGACAAGCAGTGGCCAGAGCTGCACTTCTGTTAAAGCCCAGTCACCTGAACAGTGCAGGAGCATTTCTGGCAGCTTTTGCACCAGCTGTTGTTCACAGGCACTTGAGCAGACCCATGACAGCGAGCTGTGTGTTGTGTACCCAAAGGTGCACAGCAGTGGCCCATGGTCTGGCCATGCTGTCCTCCCTGCTGCCGCCTGAGGTGGGGGACCAGGGCCCTTCAGGGCTGCCTGTGCCTCTCTGGCTGACAGAGATCTCACTGCCATTTAATTGGCATCCTGTTTTCCCTGCAGAGCTGTGGCTGGCTCCCTCATGTCCTCGGTGCCTGCAACCCACAGCATATCCCTCTGCAGCACCACACTGCCCGTCAGTTGTCATGCTGGCCTAGACCGTGTCCCTCTGGGGGTCCTATCAGCAATGCTGTCCTCAGGATTGTTTTTCAAGACATGGTTATCAGTTTAATTTGCTTAAAATTTGCCATAAAGAGAAATAGGCTATGAGGTCTTTCTTCCTGGGAGGAATTTCTACCAGGCAAAGCCTGTCACAGAGCATTAGCTGCATACTATCACACTGTGCTGCTAAGGAGAAGAGCAAGTGAAACTAAAACAGTTTATCTCTCTGTTCAAATTTTACTCCACTATTCTGTATATTACATGTGCTATTAGGAAGACCAGGTTCTTTAGGAGTCAGGCTGATCTGGTTGGTACTTTAAACCCTCAAGTCTCAGGTGTCTGACACCTTTGTCTCTGCTGTAGGTAGTTTTGTGGTTGCGTAAAATAATGAATTTTAATGAGGAGTAAGAAAAAATGAACTCTCACCATATGAAGAGCCTTTCCCACAGAGTGGGAAGCCACAGAGAAGATGGATCTAATACACCAGGGTACACTCACTGACACAGGCTTCTGCTGAACCCTTGAAGTCACCTTTAATGATATGATCAGTTTCAATACTTGGTAGTTATGCAAATTTAGAGACTAAAATAATGCATGCTATAAGATCTGAAGACACTGTATCTAATACTTTTGACTGGATTTGGCATGAGATAAAGTTTGCCCACTCAGACTTTCTACAAGCATTGTTTGTCTGCTGAGTGCTGACAAGAACTAAGCAGTCCTTAGTTTTCACCCTGGAATCTCTTAAATTACTTGTTCTTGAATCAGTTCTGGGGAAAGAACACTACTTCATAACATAGAGAATATGTATTAGATCTAAAAGGTAAATGTGGTTTTGAATCTGTCTCTTTTTGAAGAATTTTCATCTAATATTTAGCACTGAATGCAAATTTTATAACTAAAATTTATTTTGCCTGAAAAGGTGTCACACCAGAAGAGTAACATAAATAAGCAGTTATTGGTGTTTTATAGGAGGATCAGGACAGAGTGGATCTATAAGACTTAGAAGTTTTTGTTTTCTTCTTTTCAAATCCATGATGAAATTGATGGTCTGCACCTCAGGCAGAACTTGTGAAGCTGCTGTCTGATCAAACCCTATCACTGTTTACAGTATAGCAACTTCATCATTTGCAAATATTATAAATTATTAGTAGCAATTAATTTGTGTTCACTTCTGGATTCTGTAAGGATTCCCCACCAAGAAAAACAACCCTGTACGTCAGTACTGTTGAGCAATTCCATGTCCGAAGTTCTGTTTTATATATGTTAACCTCTTTTTCATTAAAAAAACTTATATATTATTAAAATAATTGGACAGTCTTAAAAGCATTTAAATTATTGGCTGTTGAGATACTGCCTGTTTTTTTATAAAATTGCCTGTATTGCTGACCTTTCTGTGACATTTGCAGAATCAGTGTCACAGTAAGTACAGATCTGTGGGTCATCCTTTTTTGGTTGTCTGGTTTTGTTTTGAAAGTACCATTAGCTTTGTCATTTTACATTGTTTTATTTTGCAATTGTTTGGACATTTCCTTTGTTAAGGCAACGTTCAAAGCTTGGGGAACTCTGTTGGCATTTTTAATATTTTGGGATGCATGCTTTATGTTTCTGAAGATTTAAAAATATTTTACAAATAGTTGTTATTTAATAACTTATTAAAAAATAGAACATAATAATCACTGTAAAACACTGATACATCATTCTACTTCCTTTATATACAGGAGAAAAACATTTTGAACTCTTCTGCCTGTTGTTTCCTAAAGAAAACATTATCAAAAGATAGAAGTTTTTCACTCTGAACTCATTGCTTGGTAACTTAGGTGTGCCTTTTATTTGACTGTGAGAGCATCAGCAGAACGTGTGGATGTGTGAGAGGTGGTGCTTTCATGACCAGACTAGCCAGGAGAGTTTCAACCACAGCTTCAAGATTTCCTGTTTGGTTAAGGGTTTTTTGTTTTTTTTTTTTTTAAATGTCTAATGAAGTTTGATCCAAATAGATCTGTGTGTTTGTTTAAGTGTAAATTGAGCCACAATTCAATTTATCTTTTTCTTGATAAAAATTGTGTTGTGTTCAAAACTGGAATATAGAAAGGGTAATGTTGAGGTATTTTAGGATCTGCTCTGTGAATTCTCATTGAGGTGATTAGAGCAGACACCTCCTGTGCCTAAAATCAACATGACTACAGAAGGGATTTTGGTTGCTAAGCAATGTCACAGCAATACAAATGTTTCTTTTAGTTTGGCTCCTCTTAGTTAAGAGGAGAATTTCTTTGAAACATATAGTTTATTTAAGAAGGTATAGTCCAGTCAAGACCCTGATATTTTCATTATATTATCTAAGCATTAGGAAAAATTTAGGATTATTGGAAATATTTTGGATTATTTTACTACATTCTTTTTTATATATCTTTTAAATGTTTATAAATAAGCATTATGATATTTTAACTTCTTAATTAAATATGTCCCATGATTTCAAGTACTGTATCATCAGCTTCTAAGGAAATTGTTTTATTACTGGTGTTTCACTACTGCATTAGATATTCCTCATCTCTGTCTGTCATTCTTGGGTAGTATTTTTTTACTCAGGAAATTGAGCTTGGGTACTACAACTGGGTATTGATACAATTAGTGCAAGTATAGGGAAAATATATTTTTTAATGGTTTTCTTTCCTGAGCTAAAACATGGTAAAGAAAAACCACTGTGAAATAAATCAAATAACTTGATGAAAAACATCACGTGTCCCAAAGGATTTGCTCAGTTGGTCAGAGAAGGGTGCTAAAAATGCCATATCATCCTCAAGAGTGTTTACTCATCAAGAGTAAGTCTTATGAAATCTCTTATTTGGGGCAAGTTATATCAACATCTTTGAAAAATGTAATATAAGAAATTCCTAAATATTTAAATATTTAGGCATCACCATCATTTTGAGAAGTATTGACATACCTGTGGGATTTTGGGTTGGCATGAAAACATTTGTCATATTGATCGTATTGGTCTGTAATGGGTTTTCATTTATGAGGATGCCAGAGTGTATTGTATTCTTTTGTCTCTGATCTCACCAGATGGTGCTTTCTGCTTCTGGATGTCAGTGTCTTGTCCTCTGGTTTTTGACATACTTTTGCCACTCATCCGTTGTAAACTGTACTGTGCTTATACTTGCCTGTTGGTAAAGGAGCTGTTTGGACCTGGGTAGCTTGGCCTGTGGTGCCAGGATCTCAGAGAGCCTAGTTTCTCATCTGTGTGCTGATGTCCCAGGCTCAAGATGCCAGCTGTCACAGATGGAGTGGCCCTTGATGACTGGTTTATCTCTAGGAGCACCCAGAAGACAAGCAGCTGGCAAGGGTTTAATCATGCAACTGTGGGAGCTTTTACCCCTTTTTGTATCTCTGGGTTGATAAGAAACTGCAGTGTAGACTTTGCCAGGAATAACTTTCTCCCACACAATTACAGGACAATTTACATTTTATAAAATAGTTGCATGTACCAGAGTAAAATTGGACAATCTGCTGCTTTCTTTCCTAGCAGAGCTGGGAAAATAAGCAAAAAGTCACAAATATTGCTTGTCTGGTTCACTACAAAGCCATTAATGGCATTTTAGCAAGTATCAAAAAAGTAAGCAGCTTTGTAAATAAACGAAACCAGCCAGAACTTGGTTAAGGAGTGTCCAGCACTGTTCATGTTCAAGATTTTTGAGTGGGTATTGGGAGCAGAGATGTTAAAATGTGTCTGTGAACTCTTTTGCTCCAATCTGTGGACAATCTCCTAGCTGCATACTGGAAAATCTTATGTATTTGTAGTAGCTAGCCTGTAGCTCAGGAATAAATAAATTGTTGCCTTGCATCCCTACTGAGACTAATTTCTGTGTATTTTTATTTCAAGAGTGCTGCTGGGTGAGTAGCTGGAGAGAAAATGGGTTTTCTCTCAAAATCATGAGAACAGAGTGAGCTGTTCATCCAGCAATACCTATCAAAATGTTTCACCCCAAACCTGCTGAGTCTGAAGTGTGGCTCTGTGTAGCTTATGGTGAGCTCTTTCAGAGCAGAGAGAGGGGACCCTGGCAGGGGTCACCCAGAGAAGATATTGGGGTCAGTGTGGGTTGGGCTGTGTGGTCCTTGCTGCCTGTGTGGTGCCACTGACAGGACACATGCAGGAGGCAGTTGCTGCAAAAATAACATCTCTCACAGAAGTTGCTTTCAGGTTATTTACTGTTGAGATGCCTCTGGATCCCTGGTGGGACTGCTTTGGGCTTTGTACTTTGAAAACAAAAGCCCTTTTCCTCCAAGGTATAAGTGACAAGTTGGTATTGAGTCAGAGCCTTCAAAACTGTGTTTTATTCATCAGCTGTCAGAATGTGTGAGGCTTCTTCTCTTAACAAATGGTAACAAAACAGATGAAAGCCCTTACATAGTGTTTGATAACATCTTTGAAAGTCTCATGGAGCCCTGTTAACAGTTGGTTGTGTGTAGGTTTGTTTTCCATATAGTCCTTCAACAAAGAAGTTGCAAAAATAAATTCTATCAGTTTATCAGGAAGGAACATGAAAAAGAAGGTTGCTAAGAACCTGTGAGCAGTCTGTGATGACAAATGAGAGCCAGGAGATGTGGGCTTGCTTCGAGATCTTTGCAACCACAGAGCATTTTAAGACAAGTATTATTATTTGATCACAAAAGGAGTAAGTTGAAAATTGCATCAGAAATCACAGAGCAGTTGTGGATATTGTCTGTGTTTTACTGACAGTATGCAAGGGAGAGAAAGTAATGATACATCCTTGTCATTCAAAAGCTTTGTTTTTAGTCTCACTTTCACAGTTTTTTTCATCTCTACCATCGTAAATCATTCATACACTATAAACAATTTAAGCTGTGCATGTTTGTTCCTGAAGTATAAATTGGAGTATAAAATTCACTTGACCATCTTACTGGTATAAATTTAATACATACTGGTATCAATTTGTCCTTAGGCCTAAATTCTACTTGACTCTGAAGTAGTCTTCTAAGTAATTAGCAGTATGAAATGCTACCTTTCTAGTGACTGAATGATTTAAAATTTTATTTTAACTTAGATTTTATTACTTGATCCTTTAATATGTTCAGTCTTTCTCTTTTTGTTGCTTTGAAACAAAGGTGTAGCAATCTGGATTGATATGAAATCTTACATGAATTTTCATAGTTAATATTGTCTTAAGGTTTCCCATGATTGCCAAAAAGTTGAGAGACTGTTGTAACTGAAAGCTTTTAAATAAAACCTAAGGCAAGGCAAAACTGATTTTCTAGTACTTAAAAAATCAATAAAATGTCCCATCATAAATTTTGAATTCCCAGGTCGTGACAAGGATATTGAAAGCCCATTGTTTTCAGACTCACAACTGTAAAATGCACATCACTAACAAGAGCATTGCTGTTACTTAAGAAATGACACTGTGGCCTGTTTCTGTACTTTAACTCTTTTAACTCTTTCCACAAGGGACTCAGAATTTTAATCTGTAGATTTTTAAATTTTTTTATACATGTCGTCTCACGGGCTGGTTTTTTTTCCAAGGGCTTCCAAAGAGAGATTTTACTAAATCCTTTTCTATCCCTGTCAACAAGTAAACCATGCTATGGTTTCCCTGATGTTCAGAAAGAGGGAAAAAAAAAGTGGTTTTTCTGTATTATGCTATTCTGCAACACTTAGTTTGCTACAGTATGTGCTCACTCATCACTGTGATTGAAATTCAACTAGGGAAGTTTTTAGAGGAAGGATCTTGATCTATGAGTTCCCATGTGAAACTGAGGCCTTTTTCTCTGTTGCCATTCAGGAGCAAGGTGATTTTGCACACCTCATTTATAGCTAAAATTGGGAAGTATAAGTTGCATTTTAGTGTTTGTCAACACTGTTTTATAGAAGTTCCAGTTATTGTCTCTAGTTATTTCAGAACTCTTCTTGCTTAATAAATGAATTTAGAAACTGTCATTCGGCTACCAAAATAATGTTTAATTTGTATCTTTAAAAATGGGCTGCCACAAATAAATTTAATTAGGACATGCTGTCCCAGAAAAAACTCCTGCTTGACTTTGAAGATCTGGAATAAAAGTACTTATTAGACAACAACCAGCTACCGGAGAGAAGAGGCATCAGGTCTTTTGGTTGTGAGTTCTGTTTTTTTTTTTTTTTTAATTAAAATCGCAATGTTTACTATTTTTTTTTCTTGCATGTTGGAATATCAGTTCAAAGTATAGCACAGTTCAGCATGAATAAAACTATTTTAAAGTGATGCAAAACAGGGCAGTTGTTGGATATAGTTCTAGCAACATTGAACTAATAAGCAGTAATAATATTGCATGTTAAGTTTTAAATACTTTGTCCTCTTCCTCATCCTGTTTTAATATTTAATAGTATGTAATTGGAGGAAAATTATCATATGGCACAAACACTCTCCTGAATAGTGTTTAATCAGAACATGCTCTCTTTTCTCCTGCCTTACACGTTAGTGTAGGCATAAACTTTTCAATACAATTGAACTATAAATATTGATTTTTATTTATTTTTGTTTCACAAGACAGATGGATGACACTGTGATTTCTACTGGGTGTATCTCACTAGAGTTTATTGAAATCCACCACTCTCCATACTGTAGCAGTGAAGTTCTTTTTTACAAAACAAGAATAATTTCTGCATTCGCTCTTTTCATGTGTAGTGTCTCTGCAAACACCTGCAGAGATTCTGAGGTTAATGACTGGCTTTTAGGAGAAACTCAGTTTTTCACATCTACCTCTGAGTTGCATGTCTGATGTCTTATTCAAGTCAACATGAATTGGTAAATAACAGCTTGATTTTTGTTTTGTGGTTTTTGGGTTCTGTCTGGTTGGTTTTTTGGGTTTTTTTAATGGATCTCTCATGTTCCTACATCTTCTCTGAAATTTCAAGTGGAGATAATCCAGTAGCTAAATAACCTTTTTCTAACTCGTCCCATAGACATGGTTTGTATTTGTGATTATATGCTCAGAAGAAAGAGTTGGGAGATCTATAATGGAAAAAAACGAGATGAGTTAATACAAAAGTGAAGGGAGGATAGAAATAGAAGTAACCTGTCTAGATGCAGCTTATTCAGACTCTCAGATGCTTACCAGGCAACCCCAATTGTTAGTTTTGATCTGGAAGTTCAGAAGAGTAGGACTTGTGTGTAAAATCTGTACAGTGATCCCACTTCCACTACCTGCAGAGGAGGTGTCAGGCAGATGGGTGGTCGGGCATTGAAGGAGAAATGACATGGTGACAAGATTTGAAAGGTGTGGAGGACATAATAATCACCTTTGGGGTTTGTGGAGGATGTGTGATTTTCCCTGTGAGTTTCTTACCACATAGCATCCTGTCTTTTCCTGTGAGCTGGAGTCAAAGGAAGGCTGGAGATGCTGAGCAGGGCAGGGTGATAAATCTGGAGAGTGGGAGTTGCTGCTTCTCCTGCCAGGACAGGGCCTTTGTAAGGGACTTTCACTCTCTGAAGAAATGCTCCTGCATGAAAAGCTACGTGAGCTGAAGAAGAGCTAAATCTTCAGTGTCTCCCTCTTTGCAATGTCTCTTGACTAGGTAAGGCACCAAAGCTTTGATGGGTGTATTGCTGGAGGTGGAAAAATACCAGAACCTTTCTATGACTTGATAATCTGCTTGTTTCTAAATACAGTTTTCTTCCTCCATGGACTATGTTCAGAGCTAGTTTTAATCTCCTTCAGCACCCTGTCAAAGATGCTTCAAGAGATTGTGTGTCATATAGCTTTCCTCAAAATGATGCTTCTTTCCAGTGCTAGTGGTCAGTTACTTTATGAATTAAGCTTCTGAAATCAAACTCAAAAATCAGAGTAAGCCTCAACAGGCTCTTTCAAACAGCTGTTTTAAGGGATACATTCCAGCTGTCCATATGGATAGATTATTCTAACCTCTTAGCACAATAAAATGCTTATATTGATTTAAAACCATCTTATTCGATTACTACTCATAGTCTCTTTTTCTCCATAAAAAGGTAATAGTATGTCTTGATTTTTTTTTATTTTATTACAGTCTGACCTATTTCATAGAATTGAGTTTAATTTCATTAGAGAGTGCTTAACTTGTGTAGAAGCAAAGCTTAGTATCTTACTTGTTTTAATGTGGGAGTAATAATTCACTGAATAGGCCTAATCCTGTGAGGATGAGAGCAAAGGTGCAACACAAACCACCTTGTTTTAACTTAAGACTAAATGTATGTAGCTTTTGTACAGAGGTTGTCCTGTGAATATGTGTGACAGGAAGGCCTGGAGGAGATCTGAAAGGATAAATCTGCATGCAGTAGAATATTCAAAGACCTCTCCACAGTGGCCATAGGTATGGGCAAATTGTACAGATCAGCTCATGCTGCCCTTGGTTTCTGTTTTCATAGGTGTGTGTTTATTGTAGCCTGAAATTCGGTGGAAAGTGAGGGAGCTGTGTAGGACCCTGCCTGAGCCAGGCAGCCAGCAGGGCTCACTGGGACCACAGCTATCTTCTGTCTCATTTAAAGCCACCTTTTGTTTCATTCACATTCCTGATGACTTTAAAATGACTAAGAGCATATTCCACCAATTCACAACTAGTGTGTCATTCAGTAGAATTTGATTATATTTAGGCTGTGCTTGTGAGGTGGCTCTTGGAAAAAATCTTAGATGCCAAGACTTCCTTGGATTTCTTCCATGTGGAATCATAATTGTGACTTAAATCAGTGTTGCATAAGATTTGTTCTGTGATTAATTTCTTAACTGTTGCAGTTGCATAAAACAGATTTCCCCCCCCACCTCAGTCTGTCCTACTTCCTCATGGCAGACAGGAATTCTGAGCATTTAAAAATTCTGATGTAATATTCTTTTAAAAAGGATTGAAGTGTCACGTTGAAACTTTTATATACTTTCTTTACCAGGCTATCAAGCATAAGAGTGCTGTGTTGCATTGTGTTCCCTTCCCTAGAAGTGTGTCAGGTAACATGGTTATGTGCAAGATATATTGAGTCCTAAGTAATAAAAAGGAACCAAATTATGTAGCTAGCTTTGGCATTTATTCCTTGCTTGGTCAAGATGTTGGGCAGATGGTGAAATTGGGTTAAATGCAAGGTCTGTATAGAGCCACGTGCAGCACATTAACACAAAACATTTTGTTTTCGTTATCATTAGATGCCTGTTGGATGGTAACAAGGTTGACTTGGATCCTTATGGTTAGCAATCAATAAACTTGTCAATTACCTCACTGAATGGATTAAAATAACGCAGCATTTTGTGGAAAGGGACTGTGTACATTTGTAATGGTAGGCAATCTCTAAAAGAAAAAGTAAATAATTTGAGATTTTTAATGGAAATTATGGTATTGTGTATTTTTTGTTACTATTTAAAAAATAATTTTTAAATGTATATGAAAACTGTCTTCACTAATGATTCCTCTTAATAGAAAAGGAAAATAAAGATACAGTCCTGCTCTAGGGTATTTGAAAATTGCCCCAAGTTTTCTAAGTACCTCAAGGCATTTTGACATGATATGTTTAGGGCTGTTGCAGTTTCTGTTACAAATTCATGTTATATTTTGTATTACATTTGCTAAAATAGAATTTACTTATCCTCCTTTTATAAATTTTTTGTGAATAGGAGATACCTATCATTTAAGAGATAATGAATGATTATCTGAGAGTAAAATTTAACTTCTGTTACCTCTTAGCTATTTGTGATAATGTTATGTGTGTCATGCTTTGGGGCTGTAGATTACTAGGATGACAAAAGCAAATAGAAGTTAAAATAATTCATGTGATATAAAATTTTAAAATAGATAAAATCCAAGAAATGTGTCCTGCCACAGAAGCAGATTATTTCATCTGGTGTTCAATCTCATCACAAAACTATTGAAATCATCTTACAGGCATATCTAAGTGAAAGTTTGTTAATAAATTTTCTTGTGTTCTTTGACTGGAACCAACTTCAAATAACAGGGTGGGCATTTTCCCTCAGTGATTTTGGGAGCTATTCACATCACTTGCATCTTGTATTTAATTTAGCTACGTTTGAAGTCAAGAACCTGACTTTTAATGAAGATACTTTCAGCTTGCACCCTAAAGGAGATTTACTTACATTATTTGTGTTAGCTAGGCAGTGTGAATAGCCTTTATGAGCCAAAGTCTATATCCATGGTCAGCTCCAGAGCACTCAGCAGGATTACATGGGTGCAATCAGATTTGTTTAGTATGCTCTGTTAGCATTCTGTTAGCATTCTTTCATTGATAATAGTAGTCTGTTATATTATCCACTCCTTTCATGAAATCACAAGGATGTGTGTAATGAAAATGACCATTGTGTAATTTTTTTTTTTTAAATGAATGGTGAATTGTTTATAAAGTCCTTTGTGTACCCAACAAAAAACTCTCTCACTGGGAGAATTGGTTTGCATGAGTATGTTAATTCTGAGGCCAGAGTAAGACTGCATGCTCATACTAATCAGTTAATTGTTAAAAGGAATTCCAGTAAAGTAAGTAATCTAGGCTGAAGATGTGAGCAATACCAGATACCCACTATAATTGGAGAAAATTGCTATGGACGAAATTATGTAGGGTAAAATGGGGCAATAAGCTTTACTAAGCCTTCCCTAGGGAGGGAAAAAGAAGACCTTTGGCCTAAATTTACATTCTGAGAAAGAGAAAATCCATTTAAATTTCTTCCCATTAAATCTAATGTTACTTTCCCAACACCTGGTTGAAACCTCAGCTCTTGGAATTAGCAATTTGTTAAGAAACTGTAAGTGCTGCAGAGGCACTGGATATGGCAGTATTCTCTCACCCAAAATTAAAAGCTCTCCTCTGAGTCTTTCAGGCTTCTTTTTTACTAATACTTGAACTAACTGGTTTTTGGTGTAAACATCTGGTTTTTATGCTTTACTAGTGTTCTGCATGCCTTTTTCTTTACATAGAATTTTTTGTAGAAGACCTTAACATAAGAATGTTAAAAAATATGACTGTTCTGTACATAAGAAGAATGTGAAAATGAAAGGTGGGTGTTAAAGCTACGCATGCAGAAGCCTGATTTGAATGCATGTTGTGTGAGAGATTTGTGCAGTGGTTTCCCTGTTTCTGAGAGGTAATTACCATGGCAGTTTGTTGTTAGAACACTTAGAATGCATACATGAGGTCATCATTGAGAAACTTAAAAAAAAAAAACCCTGTTAAAGCAAGTGAAGTTTTGTTGAAGGTAAGATTCTGCAGGAATAACTCCAGTGTCAACAAGTCCTATTTGGTATCAGATTTTTCTCTGTGCTCAATGGTTATGGAATGAAAACCTCTGTGGGTTTCAGGGATCTTGGCCAACAGTCCCATACAAGAGAACTGAACTGTGTTGCAAGTGGTTTGACAGTGTGTCTTTGTTGTAGATAACAGTAAAACAAGGCCATATTATTGCCTGAAATGGCTGATAGATGTTGAAACCTTCATCCTACTCAGGTCTTAATTCAGAAGTGATTTTGAAGAAATGGAATTTATAGTTCCTGTTTAAGCTTATTAAGTTCTTTTTATGGCTAATAGTGTGTTTTGTTCAAGGTGATGCTTTGTGACAGCCAAAGCCATTTTTAAGTTAAAGTTTGTTTTGTAGATTTGTTCAAAGTATAAAGGGCATCCTCTTTCAGCTTGGTACACTTGTAGATGTCGGGACACTGAAGAGTCAGAGCTAGAGGAACATTCATCCTTGCTTTCAAACTTACCAATGATTCAAACATTTTCTTTAGTGATAAGCCTTCTGGTTTTGTCCAGAGGATTTGTATCCATAGTTCTGATTGCAAAGACTTGGGGAAAAATATTTTCTGCCTTTGTGGAAGCATTCTGCAGCATAAGATACTATGGTTCAAGAGGTTAGCTAATTGCAGCTGGGATAATCATTCTTGCTCTTTCCTCTAGGGAATATTCGATGTTGTGTTACAAAACTGTCCAGATCTCTGTGAGCAAGGTCTCATGTGAATGACTCTGGACTTTGATCTCCACTGCTCCAGGGGAATACAACCCTCACCGTAGCACATAAAACACAACCTGGTCTTTTGTGCAGTTGATTCTGAATGTTAATGCCAAGATCTTAATGGATTAGAAGCTTCCAGGGAGGCGTTAATGTTTTGTGACAGGAATTTCTTTTGCAGAAGATGCCTTACTTTATGAGATGTTAGGTAGGTGCTTCAGCACATCTGGAGCTTTCACATTGCCCTTTATTTTACTGTGCATCACCTTTACAGTAATTAATAAAAATCTATATGTACCTCTGTGAGATGGCTTTCCTCAAAAGGAAACAGCAGAGAGTGAAATAATATATTGTCCATAGGAGGTCCTGATATTGTGTTTCCCTTCCAGGATAGTGATAGTCTTGGACTGGAAGATGAATTAAAATATTTGGCATGTTCTACATGATACAGAAGGAAATGCTCGTGCAAATGCCATAAAGCAGTATCAATTACTAAAACTAAGGTATAACATGAACTGGTCATGCATAAAACTTACTTCAGGCTTTATCATTTGAAGCAGGTAAATGTTTTCATTATTTCCAGTAGGGTTGTACATAATTAATTAATCTTTTTTTTTTAGCTCTTGCATTTAATCAAGAAGTTCTTTACTGAGACAGTGATTAAACACTGGAACAGGCTTTGTAGAGAGATTGTTGATGTCCCAAACCTGACAGTGTTTATGAGGCATTTGAACAATGCCCTTAATAACATACTTTAACTTGATCAGCCCTGAAGTTGTCAGGCAGATGGATCAGATTATCATTGCAGGTCCCTTCCAGCTGAAGTAGTGTATTTTATTCAAACATGAGCTGTGAGTTGGTTCTGCACTGAAAGTGTAAATTATACCTTCATACTGATATATCTGCCAGACTCCAGAGGGTCTGGAAGTATGCAGGCCTTCTGAAGTGTAGCTGAATGCTGTCTACCTGACAGCACTGGGAGAAGGTGGCCCCTTGGAATGCTGTAACTCTCCCTAGAAAGTGGGCAAAGAGGAGATTTTGGTTTCAAATAAGATTGAGAGCAAAGATGTTCAGAGAGGATGAAAACAGGGACCTGAGAATGAGATAGCCTTTGGGAGACACTTTGGTCAGTCTTATGTAGCATTGTGGGATGCTTATTTCCAGATAGAGGCTGAACACTTGGCCTATTTAAATTAACACAGGAAAGGTAAAAATTGTGTATGAGTGATACATTCAGTTGTTTCTGTATTGTATCCATATCTATATTTGTTTCTATATCTGTATCTATGTTTACCAGCATTAGTTCCTCTGAGTCTGTAATGAAATTTTTGTCTGAAATTCCTGACATTTGGCATGTTAGGTGGACAAGTAGTTTGGAAGTCCAGGTTCTTCTGCTTTTTCAAAGAAGTTCCTGTGCTCAGTTATTTTCAGCCTGTCCAGAACATGCCAATGTGTGGCTAGATTTCTCTTCAGTGAAGCAGAAATGACTGTTTATCTCTAGGAATGCTGCAGTGAGATGAAAGTGTCTGGAATAGCACTTGTTGCACTCTGTGGTGAGTGTATGTTGTGTATCCTAATCGTGCTTCAGAAGGGCTTTTCTTATGAACCCTGGATAACACACAATCCTATTCTACTGAAGAGTTGTTTTGGTTTTGCTTTTTCTTTGTAGTAGACTATCACAGTGACATAAAGCAGGATTTTGTCATCATCTACACTTTTTCTAGCTTCATTCAGCTCCAGAAATGAGAAAAGGCCATTTTAGACCTTAAAAACAGAAATGTCCTTGCAATGTCTTTCTAAGGAATTTTGCTTTTGTCAGTGAAAAAATGCACTGCTCTGTTATTATCAGCCTGAGCATTTGAACAGATTATAGGGTGTTGTCACAATTTCTAGTAACTTCAACAATTTTTTTTTCTTGTAATAGAAGAATAGAACCAAATGACCCTTGACCCACAATTTTTGGCATTGTTTTATTTTGCACATTCCACACTAATCAGCTTCCAGATGTACACCAAATTCTTGTGGTCTTTTGCTGAGCCACACATTCATATTTTACTTACTTTTGTCTGAGAGAATATAACAGTATATGAAGTTTCATGACTTTTAAAAATGGAACTTCTGCAAGCTCAGTTAGCATCTGGACTTACATTCACTTAGATACAAAAATGTACACCAAAAACGTGGAACATAATGTGATCATTTGACAGAATAAAAATTCCTTAGGTTCAAATGCTTGTCTATCAATGAGATTGTAGATTGATTTTTTTCCTAGTTTTTAAATTAAATTTAATTTTTTTATTTGAAGAAATAGTAGATTTATTTTGTATGCTGTTTCCCCAGAGTCTGGGTGAATAAGAGTCTTTAAACTGTTGAAAATGTTTTCATTATAGTGATCTTTGCTACTCTCTCCAGTGTTGCTTAGGATTAAGTGCAGATGCACTTGAAAAAAAAGTAATATCTTTCCAGCACAATGAAGCACAAAGAATGTTGAAGTGGAGATTAATTTAAAGTTCTTCGATGCCAATAGATTTTTTTTTCAGCAATAATCAATAAATAAATAGTCAATAAACAAGACATAGCAATATGCAGATCTTCAGATGAAAAAATAAAACCACAACATGTAGAAAAAAATATGAAAGAATATGGGAAAAGCATAATTGGTTTGTGGTAAAGCAATATATATGGCTTTGACCGCTTACTTAAAAGGTGGGATTTTTTAAAAATTAATTTTGCATAGTTAAGGCTTTCGGGTTTTTTTGTTTATTTTGTGCATGGGAAGGAGGTGAGTTGGGGAAAAACAAGAGGGAATTGTTTTTATTTTTAAAGTATATGTCCATCACCTGAAAGCATGAAAAATTCTGCAGTGTCTGTAATTTCAAACTAATGTGTGCATTTTCTTTCCTTCAAGAAAACTTAGGAATTTGATGTATATGATGAGAACTTTTCTGCCCAGCACCACTGTAGACTGGATTTTAGAACTTGACATTTTAGACAAAAATGCATTTAATTGGAACTGCCCATGAGAATACTTACACATCATAAATTTCTCTCTCTTTGGTTCTTTTTTTATCTTCTCAGTGCTACATCTCTATCTACTATGTACTTCTGCAGACCAGAGTGTTTCTCCAGCTCCTGGCAGATTTCTGGGCATTTAGAGCTCTTGGCCATTCCTATGTTTCTTAAATATCTTTGTGTAACTTGTGTATCTTTACCATTTCCAGTCATAGCCCTTGGTCTTTTGCAGATATTTTTTCTTCTTACTGTGGAATTTACATGGGAAGGATGTTTAAATGACATTTCCCTGCCCGTTGAGGTCTGCCCATTTTTCCTTCTATCTTCATCTCTATTTATACCTTATATCACATATTTTTTTAGCCTTGTGTTATTCCCTTTCCCAGTAAATTTACTTCGTTATTTCAATTGTAATGTTTTCAAATTTTTCCTCTGGAGATAAGTATTGTGAGCCACTTCCGTAGAAAAGAAAAAAACATATAATAATCTTGCATATCTGAAATCAAGTAACAGCAGACAGCTTAAAAATGGGATTTAAACTTTTTTTATTCGTCATTGGTTTTAGGCTTAAATTTCTTTTGTATCTGAATATTGAGATTCATTTGTGTTCATGGTTATCAAGTTTAGCTATCTAGTTTAAGAATATTTTTGTCAGCTTACAAGGATATATGTGACTTATCTTTACCAATCTTAAATCCCATTTCTCTTCAAGTCTCTAGACATCATGATCTTTATCATAAATTCTTTCATTCTTATTTTAGCAGAGTTAGCATGTAAAAAAAGTTGCTTCAGGCTCATCCTGAAACAGCAATGACATTGGTTTCCCAGAACCACTGTGCAAAGCTGTAGGGATCTGCCTGTAGGGAACCATGTATCTCTCTGCCTTAATCCTTTATTAAGATCAAATGGGGCAAGGATTTCACTCAGTATTAATGCTCTTACTTTTTGAACCAGAAACACTCCATTGTATCACTATAATAATTTTACAGAGGGTTCTTGACTGATTGCAACCCAGAGGCCATCTCATGCTATGCAATGATTATATGCTTTCTTTAAATCTGCTGTGTACTCTGATCTTATTTCTTTCATCTCCTTCATTTTCAACCATGTGATTTGAAATACTTGAAACACCGTGGGCCTGTCGTCACTTATTTCCTCCCTTATTTAAAAATAATTAGGTGAGAAATACATTAATACCCTGGGAGTTTAAAAAGAATGCTGCACAGGAATGGAAGTTGTTTCTTCCCTTAGCTTTCTACATCAAAAAATTATTTAGGTAAGCCAGATGCTGCTAAGACATTATCAAAAAATTACCAAAAAAAAAACCCTCTTCAGTTTTCAACTTCTTCGTAGTTTAGAATTTAGAAAAGAGAAAGAACTGTAACAGTTAAGATTCCAGCAAAACATATCAGCTTGAAGACAATAAAAAAGAAACCTTGAGCAAGTGAAAAAAGGGCTGATGTTGGCTCTGTTCCTTGTGTTTTGCTTTTTGCCCAAAAGTTGTAGGCTTACACTTACCAAGTTAGTCTCAGCACAAGAAGTCTTTTTTGCCCTTCTACAGCAGAGTGGATTCCAGGCAAGCATCTCTAGGTGGAACCTCCACACCAGCTCTTTGTGGGTGAGCAGTGGTGGTCCTTCTTTGAGTCTTACTTTGTCTGATGGAACAACATATGGGGACCATCCCTAGAATAGATGCTTGGGTACAAGAATGCTTATTTACAAACCTATATAATATATACAATAATAGCTATGTGATAAAAGTAATAGAAATATAACTTCTTTAACACTAACTGAACAGTAATTGATCTCCTTATCAACTTTGGCAGACATTAGCTCTTGAGCTTGGTCAGTGTGAGCTGAAATTTTCTGAGAGCCATGCTTTCTCTGTTCCTGTATATAAAGGAAATAGCAAGAAGAGGATGTTTGAGAACCTTTATTCTGTCCAACCAATGACAGCATAGTTTGATTGTAGCTTTCTTTTGGTATTATTCTTATTTCCAGAGGTTATACCACCAGTATCTTATGGTAATATTCTCCCTTATCTGCCCCAAGTTTCTTAAAAATATTTTAATGTGTTTCTTGGTTAGATTACGTTTTTGGATTTAGGTTTAAAGCACTGACTGATACCTGCAGCCTTCTGAAGTCAGAATGCCTTTGCTAAGTCTGTGTGTAAATATTGTTAATTCTTTCAAAATTCATAGTATGTCTTTGTATCTTTCATAAGGAGGGATCTATTTTTGTTGTCTGCAGTTTTGGTGTGCATCACTGAGTTAGCATAAGCACCACTTAGAGCTGGAGGAGACAGAGAGGCACTTCAAGGTGTCTTTCATTTATTCTGCTTTCATTTATGTCTGCTTCCAGGCTGACTGACCTCATCCATAAGCTGCATTGCTTAGGAGGCTGTCTTAAAAATCAACCTTACATTTATTTTTTAAATAGATTTTTTTGTATGATAAAAGGTTGATCTGAAGACAGGAGTGTTCAGAGAATGCAGCCTTCACTTGACAGTTTTAAAATTTAGGGCAGCCCATTGCATGAGTGCTTGGTTTAGATTAGGTTCAACATTATCCCAGGAAATAGGCAGATATATAGCAAAGAATACAAAGTACTTTCTAAGATGCTGGAATATAAATGTCCTGACAAGAATGTGTGGGTGAGAAAGATTAATGCTGGGGGGGTGAATTTCTTCACAGAAGCTTGACATTTAAACCTGATCTGCCAGAGAACCAGTCATGGATATGAAATCCAAATGTCACTTCTGTGCTTGTGTGGATTTGTTTCTTTATATTTTGGATATCCAAAGCTATAAAATATGTAATAAAATTTACTATAGCATTAAAGTTTGGGTTTTATTATTTCTCTTTTTTTTTTTTTT